>CAUYLG010037713.1:0-95931 GCA_963573385.1 Cacajao melanocephalus
CTCTCAAATACATATTAGTTCTTTGATCCATCCCTCAGAGAATCTATTCTCCCATCTTGGTGTCCTAATTTTCTCTTCTTTCTTCCTTCCTTCCTTCCCTCCTTCCTTCTTTTCTTCCTTCCTTCCTTCCTTCCTTCCTTCTTTCTTTCTTTCTTTCTTTCTTTCTTTCTTTCTTTCTTTCTTTCTTTCTTTCTTTCTTTCTCTTTCTCTTTCTCTCTTTTTCTTTCTTTCTTTCTTTTTTGAGATAGAGTCTCGCTCTGTAGCTGGAGTGCAGTGGCATGATCTCGGCTGTATGTAACCTCCACCTCCCTAGTTCAAGCAATTCTCTTCCTCAGCCTCCCGAGTAGCTGGGATTATAGGAGCCTGCCATCATGCCTGGCTAATTTTTGTATTTTTTGTAGAGAAGGGATTTTACCATCTTGGCCAGGCTGGTCTTGAACATTTGACCTTGTGATCCACCTGCCTTGCCCTCCCAAAGTCTTGGGAGTGAGCCACTGTGCCTGGCCCTAATTTTCTTATTAAAAAGCCTATGGATTTGAACATGGCCATAAGAAGGACAGAGTTGAAGATGTAATAAACTCATAGTTGAAAAAGTCAAGAAAATGATCTGACTCCTGAAAAGCCTTTCCAAAGCATAACTGTTACAAACTACAGGCTCTTCTCTATTTTTCTGTCCCCACCTCTGACCATACTTCACATGATGGTCCAGATTTATGGAACTCCCTCCCCCAACATTTCAACCAGTCAGAGAAAATTAGCCACCAGCAACATTATATCTCAAAAAACTGGGGCAGGCTGGGCTTGGTGGCTCACACCTGTAATCCCAGCACTTTAGGATGCTGAGGTGGGTGGATCACCTGAGGTCAGGAGTTGGAGACCAGCCTGGACAACATGGTGAAACCCCGTGTCTACTAAAACTACAAAAATTAGCTGGTCATGGTGGTGCATGCCTGTAATCCTAGCTACCTGGAGGCTGAGACAGGAGCATACTTGGATCCAGGAATAGGAGGTTGCAGTGAGCCAAGAGCATGCCACTGTACTCCAGCCTGAGTGACAGAGCAAGACTCTGTCTCAAAAAAAAAAGTTGGGGTAATACATATGGAGGGAAACGTGAGATGGGCTGTGGTGTATCATAAGAAGAACTGGGCCTGGACCCACATTACTGTTCACTAAACGTTCCTAAGATTTCCCAGCTTCTTGCAGTTAATTAGTTGCACGAGACTAATTCTAGTTTGTCAATGTGATCAGAATGAATCTGTGTCATTTGGGAGCTGTGACTGCAAAGCACCACATACAAATCTTCAGGATCTGTTCTACTTAGCTGTGTGTCTTGAGGTGCCGGTACAAGATTGTGGAGCCTCTGTCAGCCCATATACTTCAAGGACTACATGGAGCAGTGAACCCTACTCACCTATGTGGGACAGGTAGGCTGAGTGAGAAATAACTATTTGCTAAGCCACCATGACACCAGAGTTATTATCATAACCTGACGATGCAACCCACAATCTCCGCTGGTTAACAATGATCTCTGTTTCCACAGCGTGAAAGAACAGGAGACAGAACACTGCACACACTAAATGCTGTGGAGAAGGGAGCTGAGTTCTAGGTATAGAGACAAAGCACCTTCCAGTACCCATTTCTAATGGTACCTTCAGCTATTCTCAACAGCATCGTTTCATATTCATGAAGTCCTATATTAAGGACCTCTCAAGATTGTGTTACAGATTCTTCATCTTGAGGGCCCCAGTTGACAATCAAAGTCAACATTTTAGTGCCCAGAGTGGCTCAAGTAAGGCAAGCAAATTCCCTTTCTTCTAAATAATTTACCCATAATAAGGCTTAATTCCGTGACACTGTCTTTATATAGAATGGCATAATTAGAAATGAAATCCTAAAAATAAATGTTCTAATTTCTCAGTAGGAAAATTAGCTAAAGCAATGTCAAATCCTTCATAATTTTATTTACAGTAGGCATATTCTAATACATTCATCTCAAGAAAAGATTTTAAAAGCCAAAAATATTTTATCTACATTGTAGCTAATAATGTCATTAAACTGTACGACTTTTTAATTTTATCGTCCACTATTATGTACTTTGAGTAAATTTGTTCTATATGCAAAATATAAAATAAAATTTAAAAATATATACAGAGCACATTTGCTTAGACTAGCCACGCTATTAACACAAATCAGCTCATAAGGAGAAAGAAAAATGCTTTGCCCCCTATTTTCCCAAGAGCAAGTAGAGTGTAGGTGAATTCAAAGGGGGAGAAAAGACATATAAATAACAATCTTTCAAACTTCTGTTCACGAATTATTGTTTTTTGTCATCACAATTGCACAATGAAATATGAAAGTTCAATTTCCTCTTCATTTCCTTTTAATAAAACTTCTGTTCATCTCATTTCTGAGAGAAGATTGAATCTAAATTACTTTGACTTCTTTTGGCCTAACTTTGGTGATGCTACCAGACATGAAAAAGGAGGCCGTTTTGAGCATCATCCGTGGAAATAAAGAGGTACAGCTTCCATCTCTGTATTTCGTCCTGGCTCTTTCTCTTTTGCTGTGTAGATCCTCTGCATGATCAGTGAGTGCTGACTGCACATTATATTGCAGTTCCCACTCCATCTTCTAACCAAGCCACTTGCAGAAAGAAGAAATCTACAAAAGTTCCCTTGTTGGGTTTTTCCAATCTATTCTACAACAAATGCATTTCCTAACGATGTGAGAAAACGGAGTCCTCTTTGGCAAGGTGGCATTTGAAATCACATATGATGTCAGAAATGTTTTTGATGAACATTCATATTGTGGGTCGAACTGTGTTTCCAAAGATTATGTTGACATTCTAACCCCAATTACCTGAGACTATGTGGTTACTTGGAGATAGGATCATTATGGATATAATTAGTTAAGTTGAGGTCATACTGGAGTAGGGTGGGCTTCCAACCCAATATGATTGGTGTCCTTGTAAAAAGGGGAAATTAGGAAACAGACACACGCATGCCAGAAAAATGTCCTGTGAAAATTGGATGTATGCTTCCACAATTAAGGAACTACCAGAAACTAGGAGACAATCCTGGAACAGATTCTTTTCTAGCCCTTTCAGAAGAAGAATGGCTACACCAACACCTTGCTCTCAGATTTCTAGCCTCTAGAAAAGAGATACAATAAATGTCTGTTATGTTACACCAGCCCTAGCAAACTAATACAACCCAGGATACCGCAAACAACTCAACTCTCAATGGTACCATTTTGCGTATGACAAAAACAAATAAACAAACATGAACTCCACAGTTTTCTTTGGCATAAACTTTGAAGCTCTTGTTACCTAACACATGTGTATTTGTTCAGTCTAACACTTCTTTCACATGGTTTGACCCTCAAAATTTTAAGCCCTATTCTCCTACAAGTACCTTCTTTCACCTCAGGCCTTTGAAAATGGAATTCCCTCTAAAAATGATGGACTGGATGTGATATATGTACCATCATGTCCATAATAGACTCTGCTATTTTGTCATGGTAATTTTTAGCAGTGAGCCCAAATGCTATTGCAGAAACCTCCTCACTAGGACTGTCCATGCCAACATTGCTAATCAGCTGAAATTGGACTTCAATATGAAGAACATCTAAAGCCATTTCTTAATATACAACTTTTACCCAATGCCTACTGTGTTGCAGGGACCACGTTGCTCCATTGGGAGAAATGAAGAAGAGCTTTTCATCTTCCTTTGGGAAGCAGGAATGTTTGCAGAGGACTTAGATTTCCTCCAACTCATGAATTAGAGTTAACCAGGAAAGTAGAAAGGAGGAGTGCTATCTAGGCCAAAGGGCGAGATTTTAGTGTAAACATAGTGGCTGAAAGTTCAGGCTCTGTCATCCTAACAATGGAGAAAAGAAAAGGACTTGGGTCAAAGCCTTGAGACCCGCAATATTTAGTGGCAAGAAATAAAAAGAAAACTCAGAAAAAAATATTGAGATCAGTCGTCAGTGAATAAGAAATAGGCAGGAGAAATGTGCTGTCCTGTAACTCCCTCCAGCCTCACCCTAAAAAGAAGAGATGGGCTCTGCCCAATGCAACTGAAAGACCAAGAAATATGAGGATTGAGAATTGGCCATTTGATTTTGCAGGACGGACATCATTGTTGATTGCAGAAAAGGCTATTTTGAGGGGACAATAGGACCCAAGCCTGCTTGCAATAGATTAGAGAGTCATTGAAGTGAGAAAGTGGAGACAATGATTGAGGAGGTGCATTTTCAGATGTTTTAATTTCCTATAAAAGGACACAGAGAAAAAAGGCAGATGCTCAAGGGATTAATTAAATTAATATTTTTTCCTCTATCTTCCTTTAAGATGCAAAGCACATTTTCATGATAACAAGAATAGGGAAGAAAGACATGACCGTGCAGTAGAAATAAGTAACTATAAGAATGAAGTCCTTGAACAGTCTATGAGGATGGAATCCAGTGATTAAATCTGAAGTTAAGCTTGGATAGAGGCAAAACGATTTGATCCATGGTAACAGGAAGAATGCAGTGAATACAGGTATAAATGCAAATAGATAGCTAAATTTGATAGAAAGAAGATAAGGTTGTTTCCATATATATAGTATAGTGTTTTTGTTTGTCCTCAATGAAACATATTAACTTCATCAAATCAAAGAGAGGAGAGAAAGTGGGTTTGGGGAGTTTGACATCCCCAGTATAGAGTAGATAAATAGAGAGGTATAGTCTGGCAGCCCTGAATGTTCATTACAAATGTCAAATTGCCTCAGTGAGCACAGTTCTGTTTTTCTATTATTTTCTAGTTACATTCAGTGGTTTCAGTCTGTCACACAGTACTAGAGGTTGAAATTTAACCACGATTAGGATTTAGCCACACTTGTTTAATGATGGGAGGAATGGAAAGAGAACAGATTACGTATTTAAGGGATTGAACTAATGATGGTCTATGTTCTCTACATTAAGGATGATAATAAACACATGAAGGATATGTAGAGTGAAAAATATTGTTGCCAATGGATTGGAGATCTCAGTGAGGTCAAAGAATTTCTGAATTGGGGGTAATAGCATAAGTGCTACAGAAAAACAAAATGTTGAGAGCAGAGTGCTACCCTAGAAATTAAGATTTTGCAAATGATGTGGTTATTAATGATGTCTCAAATATGACCATAGGAATGTGTTGCTGAGGTGAGAAATAATAGGCTGATATAAGAATATATTCAGACAGTCATAAGACTGGAGTATTGGATGAATAATTTACTTGAATATTGAACTTTCTAAGAATAATAAAGAGCCAATTGTGAATAGTGTATAGAGATCTAATGGTAAAAATATTTAATGAATGAGAAAAAGTGACTTGAAAGAAGTATTTAATAAATAAAGGAATAGTGAGTAGAATAATCTGATCTTATGTGCTTTAAAGGAACTCAAGTTTTGAGGGAGGAGGGAAAAGAAATGGTTTGAACCAGTAACAAAAATCAAGAAAGAGGTCCATCCCACTTAAAGACCCTATGGTAATCATGAGGCAGGGGGCGGTGGGGGGACAGTTTGAAACTCTCCAAATACCACGTAAAACACAAACAGAACAACTAGATACCAAAACCAAAATTAATAGAGAACATTTACAAAAATATTAGGTCACAAAGCATCACCACAAATACTAAAATTCGATAGAGTAAGGAAAAAACACCAACAGTGACAAGAAGTTTGTGATACCTGTTTTGAGAGGAGAACCAATAAGCGCAACATTAACAAAAGGCAACATTAACAAAAGCCAGCAGGTATCCACTAGAGGGTGGCACTGAAAAGTAGGGGGGACTTTGACCTTTGCAGTGGGAGAGGACCCACCTAGGGAAGTCTGAAAGGCAGGAGCAGCCCTGGCCCTGGGAACTTTCAGAACTGGCCTGCCAGGCTCTCCCCTAGGCTTCTGGGAAGTTACAAGAAAGAAAGGCCAAAGTACAAAGGGATAAAAGGTTAAAAATCTGAAGAAGCTCAACGGCAAGGCTCTGTATGTTTTAAAATTCATAAAGGAGAGACAGGTGTGGCTCTGCGTAGTCAGCACATCCCTGAACGATGCCTCATTTTAAATATTTGGAAAAATGAATCTCATGAAATTTAGCCACCCTAAAATGTCAAAGTAAAATTCTATACAAAGATATTATGAGAAGAATGAGGAAAAGAAAAAGAATAATGTGCCTGCAGATTATGGAAAGGCACAAACAGAAAAAAGTGCCTATAAAACCAGTCAACACTGTAACTATTTCAAAGTAAGCTAAAAGACGTTAATTAGCAAGTCATACAAGATGTAAAAAATAGAATTATAAAAAAAAAACAATTATGTCTTTGAAAATTAGAACAAAACAAATGTTTCAATAATGAAAACAAAGCAAGAAGAAACAGGAGAGTGGATAAACTCAATTTAAAATGACATATGAAAAGTAAAAAATAAAAATGAGGATAATTTTTAAATTCACAAAATTGAAGAAATAGATAAAAAGGAGAGGAGAAAAAGTAATAACTGTTGAAAATAGGCAACAGTTATTAGGATTCCATGAGAAGAAAACCAACCCAAAAGAACAGAATAAATACTGTAAACTATAATTTGGAAAAAAAATCTGAAATGAAAACGAAGCAGATAGAAATGATTTGTTGAACATATCAACCAAGACTCACCAACACCAAGGTATATTCTAATAAAATGATTGGACTTTCAAGAATAAGAAAAAGTCATACTTACCTGGCAGGGGAGATACCATGATCATGAAGGTGGTTTTCCCAGGGAGAGGCTTATCCATTGCCCTCCGGATGTGCTGACCCCTGCAATTTCCCCAAATGGAGGAAACTCGACTGCATAATTTGTGGTAGTGGGGGACTGCATTCATGCTTTAAAAAAAAAAAAAGAAAAAGAAAAAGAAAAAGTCATTTGGGTGTCTAGAGATATACAATAAATGATTTATAAGAGCTATATAAGCTGAAATACCTCACAGCTTTACACTGATATCTACAGTTTAAAGACTATAAAGCTTTAACTTAAACTCTTCAATGTAAGATCTCTATTTATATGCATATATATGCATGTAAATATATATATGTACACACATTATATATACACATGTGTATACATACATTATGTGTATGTGTATATAAACATGCATACATATTATATGTCTATGTATATATACATATACACATATACATGTATATATAAATAAATATATATTATCTCTATCTATATTACATATTATATATAATCTTTAGTATGCAGTATGTTATATACATAGACAGAGAGGATACACACACCACAGAGTGACATATGTATGTGTGTATACAATGTGTATGTATGATGTGTATGTGTTTGTGTATACACACAATGTTATCAGCAAGAAAACACTGAAAAAATATTGTACTCATCTGATTTTTTCTGAGGAATCTTCAGATAATGAGCTTCAGACAACCAAAATAATTGAAAAGACACCAGTTCTTATGATTATGTCTTTCTGGTTGTTTGGTTATCTGAAGCTTGTTAACGAGTAGATTCCTCAGAAATAGATCAGATGAATACAGTATTCCCCTAGTGCTTTCTCACTGATAACATCTTGTCTTATTCTTTATACCTGAAGGCCAGTTTTGCTGGATATAAAATTCTTGACGCTCATATTCTTCCTTTGAGTGTATGTGTTACTCTATTTTATGCTTGCATAAAGTATTGTCTTCACAAAGTCTAATCATGATCTATTTTCTGTCTCTTTAAGTCATCACTTTTTACCCTTTGTCACAGCAGCAATGAGTAGTCTTCATACCAAATTGTGTTCTTGGAAAAATATTTCTCAAAAATTAAAAATAGAGCTTGAAGAAATATGTTATCTCAATTCTGGTGCAGAAAATGTACAGGATGTACTAGGAACATCAGGTCACATTCTGGTATGACAAGATATCAAGGAAGGTCATTAAAATCATATCCAAAAAGATTTAAGTCCCAACTTGAAGCGACTCCCAGTGCCCAAACATGAAACTATAAGAGTTTTAATGATGATACTAAACTAACTACAATGGACAGAGGGGCACATTGAGCTATACGGTGAGTATGTGATCAGCACAATTCAGATTGGATTGTATGTCAAATGACCTGGGTTTTAATCACATAAAGTATAACAAAAGAAAAGGGATGGAGAAGAAACCTGTACATAAAAGACTTAAAAGATATGACAAATTTTAAAAAAATGGGCAATAAAAAATTACAGTGCCTGGGGATGCATATGTGGATCATAAAAGTAGAAACCACAAGAAAATGATTGCTATAAAAGTCAGGATAATGGTTACTTATGGCAAGAAAGAGGTTTTGTAATTGGATAGGGCACAACAAAAGAGTTTCTGGAGTGATTACAAAGTTCTGTCTGTTAGCTGAGTAGTATTTATCTTATAACAACACTAAGTCATGCCTTTAACTTGCCTGCTTTTCTTGACCAATATCTGATAATGAAAATATACTTTTTAAGTCCTTGAAAATACATATTTTAAGTACTTGAGAACGTTGCAATAAAGTAGTATCCTCATCAGAGTCCATTCAGAATTCAATTAGAGCAAGAAAGTGAAGAAAACATTTGGAGACAAGTAAGGCAGTGGAGATTTGCTGCTGACAGACCATGTGTTCCCAAGGGAGCAGTGAAGAGTTGTGCATCGGCTCTCATACGTCAGGGTGCATCACTTTCACCTGGAGGACATTTAAAACACAGTTAGCTCAGCACCAACCCAGAGCTTTGGATTCTGCGAGCCGGCGTAAGACATTAGAATGTGCATTTTAATGAGTTTCCAGGTAATGCTGATGTTGCTAATCTGAAGATGACTCTTTGAGAATCACTGGGTTATGCAACCAGGAAGAGAGGGGAACTTGAGTTAGATTAATGGTTCTGTGGACAAACAGAGGCCTTGTAGCTAAGGCAGGCAGAGATAAGAGGCATCATGAAATTGGTTCTAATGGTGTCTTCTAGAGAGGTATATAAAAAAGTTATCAATATAGTAAAGCCTATTTTTGGGCATGCTCCTAAAAACGCTGGGTGAAACGAGAGTTGGACACAACCAGAGGTGATCACCAGAGTGCCAGGCCCCTACAGAGTCAACTTGAGTCTTCAGTGGATCAATATCTCAAACCCACTTGTAAACTCATCTTTAGCACAATAATGAAGAAGCCCTGCCTTGGCGTCTGTAGTCGTGAGGAGGCCAAGACAAGGCTGGCATTAGGAGACTGGTAGACCTCTCTTGAATTCAGTTACCTCTCTGTGTTTGAGATGCAGTCTTGTTTTAAGTCATGTCCATCACAACATTCCCCAGCCTTGTTAAAGAAATAGGCATTTAGGGTTCCTATGTGACTGTAGGTCCTAGCTTACTCATTACTTACTACTTACCACCTATAATTTAATTTGTCTTAACTTTCTAGGCTCCCATTTTAGAAAAATAATGATTTTAACTATTGATGGTAGAATAAAAGTGACTACTAGAGTAGCACACATCTGAATCTTGGCCAAAGTGGCTCAAATGTTTACAAAGATTCTGTGAGACTGGCAATACTAGTTCCATAGAAAGAAAATAAGAATCTCTTGGAATTTAAAATGGTTGTTAAAGTTTTCATACATGACTTCTGAGAAGAGTACTGATGATAAGCCAGTTCTGTCTGATTTCAAAAGTCAGTCAGTTGATCTCCTGCATTTAGAATCTGAATAGTAGACCAACACAGTGAAAATGACAAAGCAGGTAATACTATCTTCATATTACAAAGGAGGAAATTGAGCCTCAGAGAGAGTAGCTGGGTTCAGATAATGCAAACAAATAGGTGTTTGGATGGGCATTTAGATAAATGGAAACACTTACTGCACATATCCCATGTGACCAGCATCTCTCTGCGCATTTTTCTACAATGTATTCCCATTAAACCTCACCTACAGAAATCATGAATTAGGTATTCAAATGCTTATCAAACAGCTGGAAAACACATTTACAGAGGCTTATCCAGTATCACTCAATTAGTCCTGAACTCTTAGCTATGTTTACTTAACTGATAACTTAATGAATGGACTTGCAATTTCCTCGTTTTTTATTTGTCCACTCTGTTCTATCCTCACTCAGACCTTTTCCCCACAGTCAGCTCTTTGAAGCTCTCTGACCTTGAAAAAAAAACCAAACACCCAGAACCTCAGAACCCACCTCTTTTGTCATAATCTTAAAAATAAAAATTACCTCCACATTTATTTTAACTTTAACATTTTCTGTGATTAGGTTGATTTGGAAGAAAGGTTAAGGTTGAAGCACTGGGGAATGGAAATCAAGCAATGCCTCCAAGCATAATTACATTTTACTTACTTAAAGGAAAACACGCCAAAGCCAATGAACACAGAGAAAAAAACAAATCACTATCAAAGGATGCAACTCAGATAGGAACCAATTCAGAACGTATTACTGATGTCAAGGTAATCAATGACATCTATCCTCAGGGGCAGAAGAAAAGCTGATCTAGAGCAAGGATGACCAGGGAGAAAACAGTCAAAAAAATCTTACATTCCAAATTCTGGGAAGGCTCTGAGCACATAGGATCTTCCCCTAGAAAACAGGAATCTTTTAAAAGCCAATTTTGTGCTTAAAAATATTCATTTATTCATTTGTTCATTCACTCGACTATTGGTAGCCTAGGTTGGTGGAAAGGGCACAGGCTATGACATAGCAGAGATTAGGATTTAAGATCTGACTTTACCACTTACTGGCTTTGAACAAGTTACTTCTTATCATGAGTCACAATTTCCTTAACTGAAAAAAAGAGATCTAGTAATACCTGTGAATTGCCTTGAGGGTCAAATTGGAGACTATAGACAAAGTCCTTTCTGGTGATTTAGCAGACCATAAATATTAGCTATTAGTAACATTATTACATAAGCCATTTCATTATGTGCCTGTGTTACAATGACTGAATTTTTCAAACTAAACTTTATCCTAATGTTCCAACTTGCATGAAGGTACTCATGGGGGAGATGAGAGAGAAAACATTAAGATCAAAAATATTTCAGAAAATGCAAGAGGGAAGGTCCCTGCAGCTCTGGCCCTTGACCCACTAACGCTGGCTGCAGGACATGATGCCTGCCTGAGACGTTTGCTGTAATTAGTACTGAAAGGGTCCCTGCAGGCTTCAAAGGCGGCTGCTGAATCCACTTTCCTGTGTGGCTGACTTCCATGAGTTAAGGCCGATGGCCAAAGGAGGCAGATCTGGAGGGGCACATGCTTTTCTCAGGAAGGAGTGAACAGATGAAAAGGAGAAAGGAAGGGGATGTCAGTGGACTTCCTAATGAGGTCTCTTCTTGTTGTGAGCCCTCTGGGCTGAAGAATTACTGTGCAGATCATTTGCTAATGAGCACAGCCATAGCCATCGAGTGACCTTTAAATGTTCAAAGAATTTGGGATGATTCTACAGAGTGCCTTCCCTGACTTGGTGTGCCGAGAAACAAGATGATAAATTTTAAAATGCAAGTCCTAGAAAAGACAATGGTACTAAAAGGACATTTGGGAAACAATGTTAGACTGTAAATTCTTTTCTTTCCTTAAAAAAATTTTTTGGAGACAGTGTCTTACTCTGTCACCTGTGCTGACAGGGTCCTGGCCCACTGCATCCTTGAACTCCTAAGTTCAAGCGATCTTTTCCCCCTTCAGCCACCCAAAGCCCTGGGATTACAAGCATGAGCCACCACACCTAGCCTAAAGTGTATATCTCTGTATCTATCATCTATCTATCTATCTATCTATCTATCTATCTATCCATCACACACACACACACACACACACACACACACACACGTCATTTTTGCAACAAGATCTGGCTCTGTTGTATGATCTCAGCTCACTGCAATCTCCACCTCCAAGGCTCAAGCCATCCTCCCACCTTAGCATCCCGAGTAGTGTGGACTACGGGTGCATCCCACCACACCTGGCTAATTTTTGTAGAGACGCGGTTTTGCCATGTTGCCCAAGCTTGTCTTGAACTCATGAGCTCAAGCAATCCATCCACCTAGGCTTCCCGAAGTACTGGGATTACAGGTATGAGTTACCACACCCAGCCAGGTGTATATTAATAAGAAAGGTTATGGAAATCCACCCTTTGTACATACCAGTGGGTTTCAGAGAGATAGCTCTTCCTCGGAAATCCATAATTAGCACATGTTTAACTTGGGCCCAATTGCCTCTTTCTATGCCCCATTCCCAGTAGTTAAATATTGAGGAGAGATTTTCTTCTTTATTCATGGTTGTTTAATGAATACTAAATAGATAGGGTGCTGAGAATTTATATTACTCCTTCCCTCTACCCTCCTTTTTGCATTGCTTCCTTCTTTTGAATTGCATACATCTTAGGTAGCATATTAGAAAAAGATGTAAGACAGATCAAAGCAATCTCTAAATGCCTTTCCTAATATTGACAAATTTCTCATTAGAACTGGATATCTGGATCATCTTCTTTCTAATTCATTTTTATTAAACACAGATGTATGCACACATCTACACTTTGACCTTTTATGTTCAACTTTTTGGTAAGAGAGAAAGCATTTTTCATGGTTCTCTAAGTGCTTGCAAGTTTATCAGCAAACCAGGCACATTCAATCACACTCTCCTAATGAACTGCTGCTGTCAATTTAGTTCTCATAAACACCCAAGTGAGGCAACATAGAGAGTGGTGATTCCTGAGACCAGGTCTGTGATACCCCAGGGTGTCTCCAATCATTTCCAGGTGGGAGTTGAGGATGTCATAAAATTTTCTGACAAAATTAATTTTAATTCACTTTAATTTGCAAAATTGCGGTCCATGAAGCACTTTGATTAAGAAGGACATTTCAGAAAATCAAGTGAGTCACAGTAGGGTATTGCAAACGGAAAAACAAACAAACAGAAACATGTGGTATAGAAATTTATAACTAATTACATTCTTTTCTGCTTTTTTCCACAGAGCATATGGCAGCTTCTATTGTGATCCCAATAGTTGGGTAGGTACTAAGGTGTTAAGCAGAAGAAAATAAGGAAATCTAATATTTATTGAGAACTTTCAAGGTGTAGAGGTATAAGAGAAGTTTTGCATAGTGCGCTCATATCATCCCTAAAACATCCTTATGAGGTGGAACCCATGTGGACTATTTTACCAAAAAGGAGACTGAGGGCTTAGAGTCACTAAATAATAACCTATCAGCCCAAAGTTGATAAAGCATGTAGATGGAATCTGAGCTTGGGTCTTCTCATTCCAGAGCCCATTTTTTTTCATTAATTTGTTTCATAAAAAGGATATAAAACCCCCAAAAGACAGCATGATCTGGTTGAGAAGAAAAAACTCTTGACAACTCAAGGACAAATAAATAAACACAATACAATATAAGAGCATCACGTTTTATTTTAAAGAAATAAAAGCATATGAGACGTTGAAGTAAACAAATAGAAATAAACCAAGGTTTCATGAACTAGTATACTTCAAACCTTGAATAATTGGTTTAAATTGGAAGACACAGAGAACAGAAATGACATTGTAAATCAAGGAAAAGGTAGGAGCAATTAGTTGGGTACGGAAAAGCCCACTTTGGTTACAGGGAGAGTGGCCAACTTGTGTAGAGCAGTAGCGGGAAATCTGTCTTATTAAGTCGAACATGGCCAGACTCAAAGAAACCTGTGAAACCTCAGAAGACAGTTGCCTCGTGCCTCATCTAGTTGCTTTGTTTTTTGATGTTGTTGTTTCTATGTATGTATTAATTACCTACTCTGTGTCAAGCATAAGAGAAAGCCAGGTAAGAGCCTTGCACTAGGTGGAAATGTATTGTCTGTGTTCTAGCTCTAGCTTGATCATTGTATTAGTCCATTTTCATGCTGTGATAAAGACATACTCAAGACTGGGAAGAAAAAGAGGTTTAATGGACTTACAGTGCCACATGGCTGGGGAGGCCTCACGATCATGGTCGAAGGCAAGAAGGAGCAAGTCACATCTTATGCGGATGACAGCAGGCAAAAAGAGAGCTTGTGCAGGGAGACTCCAATTTTTTAAAAAATCAGATCATGTGAGACTTATTCAGTATGTCAAGAACAACACAGAAAAGCAGCTGTGTAGGGGAACTCTCCTTTATAAAATCATTAGATCTCATGAGACTTATTCACTATCACAAAAACAGCAGGGGAAAACCTTCCCTCATGATTCCATTACCTTCTGTTAGGTCCCTGCCACAACACAGGAGAATTATGGGAGCTACAATTCTATATGAGACTTGGGTGGGGACATAGCCAAACCTTATCAGAAATCTAAATTTCATTTCTTTACCTCAGGCCCTAAATGGTCTTTTTCCTGCTTTTCTACAATTTCATTTATTAATCCATAGATTTTCCGCCTCCATGCTTCAGACATACTGGCCCTTTTTTCTGTTTTTCAGCCTTGCTAAAGTCATTCCTGCTACCCTGGGTCCTGGGTACCAGCTGTTCCCCCTGCCTAGAATGTTGTTCCCCCTGCCTAGAATGTTATCCCCACTGAATTTTGCATGTTTGTCACTTTCTTGCCATTCAAGCATTAATGCAAATGTCATGTCCTCTAAAAGGTGTTCTCTATGCCCAACCTAAAGAGGGTGTCCAGTTGTTGTCTATCAAATAATCTCCTTTAGTTGACTGGATTGTACTTAGCATTATTAAGTTTTGTCTTACGTATGTCTTAGATAATTCTCATGTTTCTTTTTTCTCTGCCTCCACTGGAATAAAGCTCATGAGGGCCAAGAGACTTTGCCTTCTTGTTCACTGTTTTGTTCCTACTCATAGCAGTGCATCTGACATTCAGCACTGGCTCAACAAATATTTCCTGCACTAGTAAAACAGCAAACCAATGTTTGAATAGGAGTTTGTCATGAAGAACATACATTTTGGTAGTCAGGCAGAAATTATATGCAGACTTATTTGAGAAGGGCGTGATTTGAATTTGAACATAATTTGGGAGGCTAATTAAGAAAGAGAAAATAATTGGTTCAGTACACTGTGCTCAAAAAGAATGCAACAAATAAAAAGAAACTGAAGAGAAATATTATAGAGAAATTTGGAAACATTCAGTGACTGATTAGTTTGAAAGGTTTCTGCTTTCTGGCCTGAGAATTCATGTAAGTGTGGAGAATATAAAGTGGAAAGATTCCATTTGGCAGAAATGCAAAATATGATGCCCCTTAGAACTGACATGGTGCATTCAAGGAAAGATATCCTGTAGGAAATGTATTGACTTCACATTTCAGGAAGGCCCAAAACACAAGAGTACTGATTTTGGCAACTGTGGTAAATAAAATTATTGTTCAAAATTTTTCACCCATTTCCCATGATTCAATGTGGAGAATGGACTTCTCTGCCCCTTAATTTTGGACCAGTCATGTGACTTTTTAAGGGAAAATATAGACAGGATGCAAGAGGTTTGAAATGTGATGGGAAAGTAGGGGTTTGCCTCTCATGCTTCTGCTTTGAGAAACTTAGCTGCTGTGCTGAGAATGATGATGGATACATGAGAAATAGTGGATCTAACCTGCAGCCTAAAGCCAACCCCAGTTAAATTAAATCTAAGCCAACCCCAGCTTAATTAAATCTAAGCCAACTTAACCCTAACCAATGTGAAGACATGTGAGCAAGAATAAATAATTTTTTTTCAATACACTGAGTTTTGGACTGGCTTTTAAAGCAGAGTTTTGGCAAGGTACAATTGATAAAGATTACTAAAAACAATAGTCAAAACTGTTTTTAAAAACAGAACTTGTTAAATAAAGAAGTATAGAAAATTGCAAGCAAATAAGTAATGATAAGAGTACTGAAATATTTCATTGGAAAATATTTAGTAATTGTCTTCATTCGATATGAGTTCTCCCTTCTAATATTATTTTATTCATTCACTGATTCACGTTTTTATTCATTCATTTATTAAAAAATATATATTGACTGATATAGGCATTTATATGCCAGGATTATGGCAGAAGTCAAACTGTAATGTACGTTATAGTCTCAATATCCAGGATGTCTAACAAACTCTTCTGCAAACTCTCTAAGATATGTAACTACATCTTCAGACTGTCCACCATGCATCAGATCTGTATTTCAAAATGTCAGCATTACCTCCTGGATGCCCCAAAAGTGTCTTAAACTCAATATATTCAAATGCTAGGTTATTAAATTTATTATCTTTCAATCAACAATCTAATCCATTTTATGTTTTTCCCATCTGTAAATCTGTCATCAACTTATTAAAGACAGGAAATCTGGAATGATTATTTCCTCCTTCTTCTTCTACTCTGTTCCTAGTCAGCATTCCCACCCATCAAGTCTATTTGCTAAATGTCTCTTCTTTCTGGGAAATACTCTCTTCTCAATCCCATATCATCATTACACTTGCAAAGATCTCTCATTGCATTATAACAGACATTTTGTGCGTGTGAGAAAAATAAATGATAGAAAAACTATAAGAGACTTATATAATTGCCAGTATATTAAATCATTAGCTTTTCTCCAGCTAGAAAATTCATATTCATCTGCTAAATGTCAGCAGAAATGCCATCTCTATGTTGAGGATGAGTACTGCAAGCTGTTTGAGGTGGAAAGGATTGAGGTCTAAGAAAAAGTAGATATTTCTCCCAGCAGTTTGGTCTATGAGCCAAAAGAGGAGAAAAGAAGAGACGAAAACAGAATACTTGTATATAGAACCATTTCTCATTTCAAAACGTCAAAGGATAACCAGAAATTAGAGCACTACATTTATTTTTTCTTAATTCCTACCAAATATTTTAAAACGAGTTGCCTGACAGACTAGTTTATTTGTAAAAGAAAACACCAGACCTCAGAACCTCCGTTTTCCTTATTAAAATAAATGAATTTTGGCTTTGTTTGTACTTAATCTTGGCTGGAAATTTACATTACCCAATCAGGAGTTAACAAGCCCCTCAGGGAAAATCAAGTGTCGCATAAAAATTCCACAGGAAATCCACCAATAAATCATGGCAGACTAGGCTGTATATATATGGAGATTTCTAGCCCTTCTAAAGTCTATTAAAAACCTTTAAATTCTGCTTTAGACAAAACATAAAGGAGGGTTGGGAGCTCTGTCATTCCTGAGAGGCCCTTCAATTTCCACATACTAATATTTAATCATTGAAACTGTCTATATATTCAAAATTAAGTCATTTAGGCCTGGTATATATAACACATTAATTTTATATAAACTCTTATTCTGACATGGAGTGGTTTACATAAAAGGGAAATAAAATTCTCTGGAGCTGAGCATAGAACATCCCTCTTCTACTCATCCTTATTAAAAGAGAGTTGTAAAGATGGTTTAAAATGGCATTTGGAAAGCAGCCCTTCATGACATCTCTTCTACCTTTCTGTCAATATACCTATGAAGCAGCAACAGGGTAGGAAATATCATATCTTTTAAAGCTAGCTATGACTATTTTGCAACCAGAATTTGAGAGGAATTTTGACTAACCTCAAGTTTAAAGGCAAAAAATGGAAAAATAAAGATTTAAAAAAAACCAAAACACTAAAAATAGGGTATGCTCATTTCCCAAAAAGTAAGTAGGAGGATTCTCAATTGCTCCCATCACTCTTTGGTCTTCATTTTGTGATTTTTTATTTTATAATTCCACAAATGTTAGATGAGCTGTTATCCACCTTACCCTGAGCTTTGCATGCCAATTTGTCATTTGATTGTGTGCATGTGTATCTGTGTGTAGGTGTAAGTATGTGTGGCTTTCTAAGTGCTATTTATTTTAATTCCCACCCTCTGTAGAAATTTCCATTCAACATCAAAGACCATATAGAACTCAAAGAAGACAACTGGACAAAAAAAAAAGGAAATGTTGGGCAATTGCATTCCTGGAGCTAGAAACAAGTCATTAGAAGTAAAAGCTGCTTCCAAGGCTTACCCCCGCCCCAAGGAGAGAAAAGGCCCTTTTAATAATTGATCCAGCTATCAATTTTCACCTTCTCCACCCATTTGGAGCATTAGAAAACCAGGTTCTGGGGACAGCAAACAACCACTTCTCGTACAGTAAAGTTGAGCTCTATAACAAGGGACATCACATGGACTTTGAAAATGAGGTTAACCAGCAAGCACGCAAGTGAACAGGGAGATGAAAATAAATCCACACCCTCTGTCTATTGTCAAGTGTCAAAATAAAAGCAATGCAAACAAAAAAGAGCCTGGGGCATCTGTACATCAATACAGGAATTAAGAAAATAGAATAGTATTCTGAAGAGCCAGTGAGAGGAAGAGCAGGCCTTCCCTGTTCATAAAATAACTTAACTGAAGATGGGAGACTAGATATATTACGTGTATAATTGACACTAAGCCCAGCAGTGGCTTTATGACAGGAATAGACTTTGCCTCACTCATGTGGTTTTAAAATATGATACTTCCCATTCCCTCTGGACCTTTTAAAGATGACTTAGAAAGTATTAAATTACTCTGTGTTTGGTGGTAGTGAATGGAAAAGAGATCCATGTTAAGTCTTAATTCTAAGGAAAGTTTTCTGGATCGAGAATTAGAAGTTCAGAACAAATGTGATCTCTCTTCTCTTCCTAAGATTATTGAGTTACTGCATAGATGTATAATTCCCATGTCTTAACTTTATTTTCATAAAAAATAATATTAATACTTTAATTTTTAGTTTCAAGGTTTTTAAATTTGGAAGCTATGCAGATGACGTGGCTGTTTTATGAGCAGGACTTTCATTTGGGGCGAATCCCTTAACGTCTCTGTCTTCATTTCCACAATGTTGGAGGCAGTGATAGAATTTGATGGCTGGTTTTCATCTGTGGCATGTGGCATTGAGGCACTTCTAGGGTGAGGTTTCAGAGACAAAGAATGAGGCAAGTCCAAAATCCCCATCCTTGCTTACCAGGGCAGTTCAGCATTCATCTGTTTTACATAGTGGCTTTCTGGATGAGAATGAGTTCTTATGTCTCTTTTATTTTCTTTTATTTTTCACCAAAAAGGAAAATCACAGAATCAAATGACCATGCCATTGAATACTTCCAATTGGATAGATAGATAGATAGATAGATAGATAGATAGATAGATAGATCAATAGTTATCTATAGATCTAAATAACAGAGAACTATAGATAGTACCTATGGATATAGATAGGTAACTATCTGTAGATAGATAGATAGTTACCTGCTTACATCTCTGACCACAAATGTCAGACAAGCTGTTATCCACCTTATCCCCAGTATTGCATGCCAATTTGTTATTTGATTGTGTGTGTATGTATATATCTCTAAAGTTACTTTCAATTGCAATATAGATATCTATCTTTCTATACATAAAATCTATCTATAGATTGATCTATAATAGACATAAATATCTATGTTGATCTATCTATAGATAGAGAAACATAGATCTATAGATAGATATATAGAGATAGATGGAGCTCTACACAGATAGAGATATATAAATAGAGATAAAGATATGTAGCAGAGATAGAGCTATATTGCTCTATATAGGGTTATTTATCGATGTTTATCTATATATTATAGTTTGCCTCCTTTCAGTGTACTTTTTACAGTCACAGTAAGATCAGACTAGTTTGCTCAAACATATCTAACCTAGCAGTGTCAAATATGTAATCTAGACTAAATTCCTGATTTCACACTTTTGGTCTTGATAAAATTAATTCTTATTTCATTTTCCTAACTTTGAAATTTAAATTATACTAACATCAGATTGTTGACAATGAAGGATACTGACAAGAAGGGTTTTTTGGTTCGTTTGCTTCTAACACTATTCATGCAGGAAATGTTCCCAAACTTATATTTGGCAGAATAAAATGTGGAAAAATATGCTTCTATTTATCTGACTCAAGATATTGAAATAAAACTAATAGTGGGAAAATCAACTATTGAACAATTTTAGCATTGTGTATCTTTTATTCAAATCGATGGAATTTAAGGACTTCAGGCTTTTCTATTTTTATCATAAATTGTACTTTAATGTCTAGATATAGCTGATTAGGAAATGTGGAGTATAGTTTAAAAGAAATACAGCAGCAGTGAGGGCCTATTGAAGGGTCTCCTTGAGCTGTATTAGCTAAAGCTCTATCTAGACCACTCATAAATTTTTGGAAGGAAATTGATTTTGTTTTCTATTTACTGCTGCAGTAAATAATTTTATGGATTAGAAACAATTCCTATGCAAAGTCTTCAGTATATATTTAAAAAGAATAGAATTTTTCTCCTGTAGAGGTATGACATCACTCACACAACTGTAATACTCTGTCTTCAATTAAAATAAAAGCCCCGTCCAAACCATTTTGGATGCTACATATATTATCATGTAATTCTATTCTGGAAGGTATAATAGAACTAACATTGAAAGCAAAATAAGAGAATAGACAATACTGTGAAATCAAATTGCATCCATCTATTCATCAACCCAACACACATGGTTTTCACATCTTCTTCTTGTCCTGCCCTGTGCTGACTGCTTAAGACACAAACACTAATCCCATATATGATTCCTCAAAGAGCTCACAAGATCATAAGTGAGGGGGTAAAAATATTGTACGCATAGTATAATACATGAGAAATAGGTGACGAATAGAAACATATGTAGACATATGTTGAAATGTAGATGACTAGAGTCTGAACTGTAAGCAGACAGCTTGAAATTGCTGAACTTGGGAACAACATTGTATTGACTGTAAGGAAGTGCTCTTTGGTTTGAGACATACCTAGATTATAAAATCCCATTTTAGCCCCTTCCAGCTGTGAGACACTCATCACATTCTTCTCATCTTGCAACTTCAAATCGCCTAGGTATAAAAATGGGGAGAAAATAAGTTTCACCCAAAGATTTTATGAGAATAGAAGGATATAAAAATAATTTCTGATATTGTCAGGCAGACAGGAAATTTCTAAGAAACATTGTTTATTTTCCCTCCATCTATATAAATTTACCAGTTGAAGAGGGAGCATCAATGGGTGTAAATGCATCAAGTTGTGAATGGAAAGCGTGTGGCAGGATCCAAGGCTGGCTGGATTCTCTGTAGTAAACATGCTTTCTAGGAGTCAAACCAATATAGTGGGGCAGGGTGTGGATCAGAGAAGGGAGTTAAGGTGGAATTTTCAAGGACTTTGTGTGCCATGATGAATTTTTATATTAGGTTTGTTCATCTAGTTTAAATATAGTGATGGAATAATAGTATGAAAATAATTCAAAATTATTTTATATGCTACAGTTTTCTAAATGCCAGTATTAAAAATCAATAACATTGTTTGCATCAGAACATATATCAAACTTCATTCTAACTAGATTAAATTACAAAATATACAATTCTAACATTTATTTATTTATCTATATTTATTTATGAGAGAGGGTCTCACTCTGTCACCCAGGCTGGAGAGTAATGGTACAATCTCAGCTCACTGCAGCCTCGACCTACTGGGCTTAAGTGATGCTCCCACATCCAGCTCCAAGTAACTGGGACTACCAGCACACACCACTAGGCCCAGCTAGTTGTGTGTGTGTGTGTGTGTGTGTGTCTGTATGTCTGTGTTTGTGTGTTTTCATAGTGATGGGGTTTTACCATGTTGCCTAGACTGGTCTCGAGCTCCTGAGCTCAAGCAATCAACTTGCCTCACCTCCTAAAATGCTAGGATTACTGGCATGAGTCATAATGCCCAGCCTAAACATATATTTTTAAACTAAAAAGCAAATATATATAACTAATAAATCATGGAGGGGCAAGACTTTTCTATTTATGCAATAAAATAACAGGAAAGATGGAGAGTGTTGACTCTAGAATATTAAAAAATTTTTCATGTACTGCAAAATAAAAATCAATTGGAAGATATACGGAATTGACAGATTACAGATCTACATGTGTTGATACAATTCAGAGTTGTTTTTTACTTTTTGTACACCATGCACATATTCAGCCACCATTGCCCTTCTTTAAATGCATGGTAAATCTAAAAAGCAAGATCATTAATGTCATCCTACTAATCTGAGATCATGGGGGAGGGCATAGGAGCAAATACTAGTTTTTTTAGACCAAATAATTCAAATGTTTCTGTGAAAGAAGCACAGAAATACATTTCTCAAATGTAGTTTTCTAATAACACTTGGCAGGGCATTTATCTAATAATATTTGGCAGTGTAGACTGAGATGGTATATGTTTATCAAATTATATTGCCACAACTTTAGGGTTCTAATTAAACACAATCTTTCTATTTACTTTAGTTCTTGGCTAATTTTGAAGCTTATCCTTGGCATTTATCTTAAAAACACAAAATTAGCTGTATTGGAATTAATGACATAGAATCAACTACTATTTATTGAGTGCCAATAATACTGAGAATTGTGTGAGGTGCTTTGAGTGTGTGTTTTATTGTTGAATCTTTACAGAAGTCTGTAACAGGTACTTTCATTGGAATGAGATGGAGAAACTGAAAGTTAGAAAGACAGAGTTAAATAAGTTGCTTCAAGTAATATAGCTAGGAGGAATTATTTTCCATGTCCTTACCCAATTCCTAAATTCTAATGTCCACTTGCACCCCACATGATTGCTTTAGGAAGATTTACTTTATGACAAAGATCATATAACAACATTGGAGATAGACTAAAACTAATGACCCTTCCTTTCAAAAGTAACAATGACCTTGACTGAGCTGTCTTGTTACTAGACAATGCCTTCTCTCTCTGTCTCAGACAGGTAATTCTACCTCTGCAAAAATGTGTATCTCAATTATATCATTTCATGTCATTAGTAATACTGGGAATTGAGAGTCTCAACTTTTGTTACAAATTAATGTAATCTGGAGAGTTTAAAAAATACTAGAATCCATGACTGTCTCAAAAATTCAGACACAAATGCTTGGGGCTGGGGCTGAAGCATTGGCATTTTCTTTTTCACGGCTCTCCAGGTGATTATGATATGCAATCAAAATTAAGAACTACTGCTCTAGATCCTTGGATATTTCAACAGCAGAAATTGCGGTTTGTTTTTCATGTTTAGAAAAATCGACTCCCAATTATATTTTTCATGTTTAGAAAAATCTACTCCAATTATAGTACTACACTGTTTAAATAAAACAACAAATTTCTTTCTCCTTTTTTTTTTTTTGGTTGAAATTATATACAGTCACTGCTGTTAGTCTGTGCTGGTAAGACACACTGGTTGAAACATGTGCCCAGATTAATAATCATAAGAAAACTAACGAGCTCTTAATAGATGCAGTATGTCTGACAAGCAGATTCATATCATGGGGGTTTATACAACAATAATATAACTGTGCTTTGATCAAGAAGACTTTGAAACCACCTCACACAAGATTAATTTATATATATATATATACACACACACACACACATATATATATATATATAATTAGATTCAAGTAAGTCAGATATTTTTCTTTGCTATGCAATTTTCAGAAAATATTAAACATAAGTAAAACAAATTGATGAAGAGATTCTGCCAATTTTTAACCATAGAGTTGACTGAAGAATTCAGAGAAACTTTAAAGTTGGTTTCCAAAACTCTTTGCATTGCCCTTTGCTCCCATTCCTAGACATGGCTAAGTAATAATTTGAAAATACATATTTTTCCAGACATACTTGAAAACTATGTGTTAAAGAAAGATAAATATTTCTTGCTCTAGGACTTGTCAGAGACTAAAATGATAAAATATATTAGACTCTTTAAGAAAAATGCAAGTTTTCTCAAATAAATTATTATATCCGATTTTTCCTACTGCATTGTAGAGCTCCTCTAAAGCAGTGAACATGTCAACAAACCCCACAAAATGTACTAAGATAAATATATCTTGTGTACTGTTATATGCTATGCCTAGGTTTGATAGATCTCATGCCTCTAAGCTAGCTTTAATACGGCTTAAAATTAATATTTTACAACAAAAAGGACTGTTCAATAATTGCATAATGACAGGTTCTATTATGCCAGATTATGTTAAAAAAATTGTTCAAAGTCACGAAGCAGCTTGATTCAGAACACTAAAGCTCTCAGTCTCAGACGAATAAGATAAATACAACTTTTAAGATGAGTGGAGATGTGATTAACAAAAAAGAGAAAGAATGCGCGTGTTTCCTGGTGGAAATATAAAAGACAAAAATCACTGTGACATGGTACAATTTCCTGAATGTCCTTCATTCATAGTTCTTAAAAGTTTTTACTTTCTTCACACCATTTTTGTTGTTTCATTTTTTATTTTATTATTTTTGTTGTTTTGAGACTGAGTCTCGCACTTTCACCAGGCCGGAGTGCAATGGTGCAATCTTGGCTCATTGTAACCTCCACCTCCTAGGTTCAGGAGATTCTCCTGCCTCAGCCCTCCAAGTCGCTGGGACTCCAGGTGTGCGACACCACACCTAGCTAATTTTTGTATTTTTAGTAGAGACGGGTTTCACCATGTTGGTCAGGATGGTATCAATCTCTTGACCTCATGATCCACCCACCTTGGCCTCCCAAAGTGCTGGGATTACAGGCATGAGCCACCGTGCCCGGCCTCTACATCATTTTAAAAGCATGCCTCAAGATCATTTTTATCTGAGGCAAATACTATCTTCTCTTTCTCTTCTTTCTCTTCGTGCTGTTTTGTAGACACAGTGGCAGGAATGGAAGAATGAAGATGAGGAGAACAGCACGTTTTAAAATTAAGAGATAAAAGAAGCGGCCAACAGGAGATGTAATTACCCTGCTGTAAATCCATGTAGTAGAATCCTTTGACACTTCTGGCACCAGAGAGACCAACCAATTGCTTATTATTAATAAAAATCCAACTAAGTCGCTTAGGCACAGATATTTATAGAGCATCAAGTTTACCCTTAAATCTTGCCTTGACCAGAAAAATAATGGAAAAAAAAACTGTTCTTTGGTCATGAAAAACTTGGAAATGACTTCATGCAAAGTTATAATTTATAGCCTAATCAAACCCTTGAACAACTCTGCATGGAAGGTAACATTATTATTTCCATTCTATAGATCTGAGCTCAGACAGATGAAATTACTCCCACACCAAGACAGTTAGAAATGAAAGTTAGGGATCCTCACTCCTGATATGTGGCACTACCCTCTACATCCCATTATGCTTAATGGGTTTTCTCTTTACTTTCCTTATCTCCCTGACATCTCTGAGGGCATTTCATATGTATCGTTCATCTGGCTCTCTCTTATGTTGCTGCAGCATTTCCTAAAATGTATTCCATAGAGTGTTTTCTGAAAAAGAAACTCATGATCAAGTCTATTAGGGAATGCTGCCTAATATATTCATTATTTTGATACCATGATGTATTCATATTACCATAATATAAGCTCTGAGAAGTCCTGCATTAAAGAAAGCTGCTTGAATAAATTTTTCCAAGTGTATATGACTTCAGAGATGTTTTTGTACTGTCTTCTACGATCATTGTTTAAATATCACAGAACTAAGTTCTAATTTGGTGTTCTACCTACACATCATCTTTCACTCACTCCCTAAATAGGACATAGGCTATTTGCTATGATTTTAATTTGGTATTTTTTGAACACTTCCACTAATCAGGTTGGGTAGATTATTTCCAAAGGCAGCTATGGGTAACACAGAAGGATATAAGTATTTACAGCTCCACCTCTCAAGAGACTGAGTCTATTTACCTTGGTTTTATGTAACTAATAGAAGGCAGCAAAATAGCACTGTTTCAGATCTGGAACTAGCCCTCAAGAGATCTGATCAGTGTCAACTTTTGCTTTCATGTAAAACAAGTTGGATACAGGATACAAAATTAAGAGACACCGTGTAGAGACAGCAAGAGACCACATGGAAAATAACTGAGGCTCTCTAGCCTACAGCCAGAACCAAGCTCCCAGATCTGTAAGTAAAGCCTTCTTGAATGTTCCAGCCCTACAAGTTCCCCACTGATATGAGAAACTTCAGCCAACGCCACATGGAGAAGAACCATCCAGCCAAGCCTCAGCATCATGAGCAATAATAAATCACTGTTATTTTAAGCCACAGCATGTTGGAATATTTTGCTGTGTAGCAACAAATAAACAGAATACATAGTTATCCCACACAATGGGGAAGAATCCAGGGCAGACGCTTTATTTGTAACTTTGTACTGCCTCTCAGTTTAGATTGTACATGGACATTGGAAAACTGGATGGCTGCAAGTTTAAAAACTGCACAACAATGAGAGGAGATTCCTCTCTCCTCTGAGCTGAGGCACATGTTTGCTATATGCTTACTTTTCTGCCAGGGTTCAACAACCTCATCTCTTCGTTGTAAATCCTAAATGTACACTCACCAGAATGGATAGTTCTGGCCTCTACAAGCCTGATCTTTTTCTCCTTTTCACATATCTTTTCCAAATCAGTCCTTATCCTTCCTTTCAGAAATTTCCGTTACTTTCCTGTGAGCTCTTTGTCAATAAAAACTCCAGATGAGAACTATTTAGTTATTGCAAACTTAGACATATAGAGAAAAATTTGTGTTATTATTCTTGATTTTGCTGTTAATTGAGTCTAAATGGTGAAACTATTTTAGGCAAGAGAGGTATTCAGCCTAATAGTGATTTTTGAAAAATACCTTATTTTAATAGCTGTCTTAAATGAAGGATACCGACATTATATATAAAAGCAGTTTCCAGTAAGTATATACATTTATAAACTTTTATTTTAAATCCTCATTTTATTCCAAAGCCCTAGCAGGATGGGCACACGGTCAGCATTTGAAAAAAAAAAAAAAACCTCATTTCTTTAAAATTTGTTTGTTCCTTTCCTTCCGTTCCAACCCAACTGACAAAAATCAACAAATCTTCAGTCTAAGCTAGTGTTTTGTGGCCTCTTTATATTCTACTCTTTTGTACTTTAACATAGATCCAGGGGGTTATAAAGATAAATTTTGTTAGAATATGCAATCGTGGACACTAAGAGCTGGAAGGAACCATAAAAGCTACCTAGATCACATCAAATCTGGCAGCAAGGGCAAAACCGGAGCCTTGCTCCACTCTGGAAAATGTTAAATCAAACATAGCATCGACTATACCCGAGTCTGTCTTCCTGTCCCTCTCTTCCGTCCCCAACCAGGATCCAGATGCCTATGTAAATAATCCCAATTAGAAATGCATTCAGCACATAAAAACTCACCAAATGAATGCCTACAGGAAATAACACTCCAATAAATCTTGCAAAATGTCTGCTATTTACCATCTTCGAAGTTATGAGCATATGGAAATGAACAGAATGTTTGCAATTAAAAGACTTACTTGACTTCAGGTACAGTAAAACCATGTCTGAACCTTTCAAAAGTACTTCAAGACTATGAATAAGGTTCTATAAAAGTTGAAGTATGCTTTATTACATAGAGATTTATCATTTATTTCTTAAAATTGTATTCTTTCAGAGTCTTGCTTCCTCCCTCAATGAGCTTTGCATGCATACATTACAGAGATGAAATCTGAAATTCTTCCATGTATTTCAAAAGGAAATAGGTAATAATATTTTGTTGATGATCATTAAAATGACTTTGCATTAGCTATTATGAACTGTTAAACTCAGAATATTAATGCCTCCCACACATGATTATTTTAATGAGATATTCCATAAATTCTCCATCAAGCCATAATTCCCTTTATAGTACTTATTTATAAGGGTGCGTTTCTACAAAATATTTTTGGAAATTAAATCGATTTCCTCTTCATTGCTTGCAAATGGAGATTTCTCTCTTTTAAGAAGCCAGCAAGAGGAAGTCAAAAAAATTTAACCTCTCAGGGTCTTATTTTGCTCACTTGAGTTTCTTCTACATGGGGATTAGCAAGGTTTTCTTTAAAGGGCAAGCTAGCAAATATTTTAGGTGGTTTGGACCACCAAGTCTCTGCTACAGCTACTTAACTTTGCTTCATACAGCTAAAGCAGCCATGGACAATATATAAATGAATGAGTCAGGGTCTGAGTCCCAATAATACAGGCCACAGGCTGAATTTGGCACAGGGGTCACAGTTTGCTGACTCGTGTTCTACAAAATCCTATTCAGATGCTTTTTCTAGTACTCTATGGACCCTCTAAACTCAGGAATATCATAATATCCTGTAAAGTCTTTTTTTTTGTTCATTTGTTTTTAATTTGAAGACCTATCAGATGTTTACAAAGTAATTTTTAAATTTGTTAAAATAAATGTATATTCAAACTTTTTAAATTACTGTAAAAAAATAAAGGTTCTACATTTACACGATGCTTCTTGAAATATATTGATCCTGCCCTTATGTTCTATTGTTCATTTATTTTGGGGCTCTAGTTCCTCCACTATACAGAGAGAAACAGCATAATTTTAGTTCCTTCCTCATTCTTGCCAATTCTCTCTGAACACAATTCACCTGTGACAGTTCATTCACCTGTGACAGTACCCAGAACAAAAACCAATACTCCAGGTGTGGAATGGCCATTGTTTCCCAGAGTAGAAGCTTCATCTCCCTCACTTCAGACATCTGTTTCTCTTAGCACCATTCACAAACCCATTATTGGACCAATCGTGAGTCAACAATAATTTATATTTGAGGGAATAATTAAAACTAGGAGATTTGCAATGGGAAAGAGAAACGCTGTATACAATTAATAGTGGGACAGAAAGACAAGTGTTTTGTACAGTGGCATTTTGGAAGCCAGAGGAGTAGCTCCCAAGTCCTTATGGAGGAAAGAGCTTAACTTCAGAGTGGGCGATGTAACCTTGTCTGTGTGCTGGCAGGATGTTTTCATGGGCTGAACTAAGGCCATGTCCTGTGTATTAGGGTTACACCCTTTGTTTTGCCCATGAGAAGGATGGGGAAAAGCTACCAATGTACACAAAATTTCTCCTCCAACTATTCCAGGCTAGGGAGATTAAATCAAGGTCATCCTAGGAGTGGTTGTTTGTCCTTATTTTGGGGAACTCCAGCACTGGGGTTATATCCATCTGTCTCTTGGTCTAAGAATAAACTATGAGACTGGATTTAACAAACACTTGAGTTTTTTCTTTCTGCAAGTGGATGCTTCTGCTATCTTGACCTCGGTTCTCCTGCTCTGAGAGCTTCATTCTCAAATGTAGTTGGCCATGCGGGAATACTGCCTGGATTCCTCGGTAACAGGCAGGTGAATTTGCAAGCCTGTGACTTGCTCTGTAAGAGGCCTGAAAATAAGAGTCCAGGGTTAACGGAGGGCTTGGCAGAGCAAGAAGGAAAGGGTAATGAACAGAGCACAGGCTAAATGAGGAGTCTTCCTCCTCCTTCCATTTGGCTCTGCAAGGTCAGAGGTTGATACAAGAGGATTGTACAATGTAAACTAAAAGTGGTCTGTCTCTACTTTCTGACAGCGTCTGTGCATTTGGTACCACTGTGCTCACTTGCTACACATCAGTGATGCTTAACCTCTCTGCAGCCTTTTCCACACTCCTGCCATTTGTTCTCAAACTGTGTCCTTATGTCTCTGATTTAAAACCTATTGAGGGATTAGTTACTAAAATTTTAGATATAGCATAAATGTGCAAGAAAGGTTTTACTATATTTTTATTTTCAAAGCAGTCCTTAAAATACATCCAACATTTTCAAACTCGATGTTTCCTGTTTATTTTTTATTAACATATTTTTGCTAGGTCAATCACTCCTCTGTTAGAAATGTTATATATGACTTTGGAAAAATGAGACACCTTTGTTGAAATAGACGTGTGTGTCATCACTCACACGTAAGTGGTTCCAGGTATTTGCTTAATGTGCAAAGTGACAATAATTCTGTCTGGCACCTGGGTCTGCAGCTCTGTCTTTACAATTGTGACAAAGGATGAGACCTGAGCACATCAGACATTCTCCAACGTGAATATAATTTCCTCCATTTGCAACAACTGGTTCTTCCTTCATCCTTTCTATCACAAAATATTGAGGAGCTCCTGCAATGTGTCAGGCGCTGTAGTAGATGCTAATATTTGAGACACAACCATGTAAAAACTTGTATATAATGTGCTTCTCCTATCACATCCTTATCAAGAAAGATTCCAGCCCTCAATATTTTTTCCCCACTAACATCTCCAGGGTGAAAAACATCCACAGGAAGGGTAATTATAATATTGCAAATAAATATAACTTCAAGCTGAATGTCAGCAAAATGGCACAATAGGACTCTTCTGTGATCATCTCCCCATACAAACATCAACTTGAACAACTGTCCATGCACAAAAGTATCTTCATAGTTGATAAGGAAACATGGTAATAGATTGCAGCACATGGATGTAGCACAGAAATATGAAAAGATTCATTGAGGAGAGCAGGAAGCAGGCAAGGGAAATGAACCAGATAGGTATCCAGAGTGAAAACCAACACGCCAACAGTGGAATGGTCACTGTTCCTCAAAGTAAAAGTTTCATCTCCTTCATTTTGGACATTACTTTTAGCACCATTCACAAAGCCACTATTTGACCAATCATGTGGCAACAATACGTTACATGTACTCACGTACATTACCCACATCAGTCCTCACCCAGGCAGTCCAGTGTGGAGAAAGATACCCTGAATGGGAGAAGGGGAAGTATGTGAGTTCCAGACTTTGCCTCAGACCCCAGGACTGAGCCTTCCCCAGTATAACGCAGCATGGGTAGGCTCCCAGGGACCCACACTCCAATCTAGTAACTGCTGGTACAGGCTGAGCTTCCAGGAGCATTCAGATGCCAGGCCAGTTCCTACAACCCCAGGCTCCAGGCCTGTTCAGTGAACGACTGGCCCAAGGCTGCAGATCAGCCCCAGTTCTGGTTTGGCCAAGTGGCCCAAGGCTTCAGACTGCCCCAGAATGAGGCCTCCCCACAGGCTGTCTCTAGGGCCACCCTCAGCATTAAGCTGATCCCCATCGTCCCAGCCTTCAGGGCAACCCCAGTACCAGGCCAGGCCCTGCAACTCCAGGTTCTAGGCTCATTTGAGATTCCAGCCCAGCCCAGAGCCAAGTCAGTTCACACAACATCGACCTTCAGGCCCACTCCAGCACTAGGTCAGCACCTATGACCTCTGGTACCAGGTCAGCACCTGCAGACACAGGTTCCAGGGCTGCCCACTGCCAGACTGGTCCCTGTGGCTCCACACTCCTGAATAGTCCCTCTGGCTCCTGCTCGAGCAGACCTAGAATTTTGACCTGCTCCATCTGACCCAGGATCCAGGCTTATCCCAGTGGACCTTAGCACTGGTCCATCCTCCAGACTGGCTCTCATTGTCCCAGAACCTCAGCCAGCTTTAACTGACCAAGGCTCCAGGCTGGCCCCCTCAATCTCAGGCATTATTTTAGCTCCTGTGGCTTTAAACTCCAGGACAGCACCTGTGATCTCATATTCTAGGCCAGCACTGGTGGACTCAGGCTCCATGTTTGTTCCAGCACTAGGCCAGTTCCAAGCTCCATGCCAGTCCCAGGCTCTGGTATATCCAGGATCTAGGCCTGCTCTGACAGAACTAAGGTCCAGATCTAGCTCTGTGGACCCTGTTTCCAGGCTAGCCTTCACAGACTGAAGTTCCAGAATTACATCTGCAGACTCAGGCTCCAGGCTAGCTCCTGTGGACCCAGAACCCAGGGCTACTCCTTCACACTCAACCTTCAAGCCCATTCCAGTGGACCTAGTCTCCAGGCCCATCCCAGTAGTTAGCCAGCTCCTGCATGCTTAGGCTCAAGGACCCATCCAGTGTCAGGTCAGCTCCTATGACCCCAGGCTTTAGGGTGGCCTCAACAGACACGACCCAGGCTCCAGTGCCATCTCCATAAATCAAATCAACAGGTCTACCTCAGTGAATTCAGGTTCCAGATCTAACCCCACAAACCCAGCTCACGTACCCACTGACCCAGGCACTAGACCAGTCTACCTAGGGACTCTAAAGGCAACCCTTCCCATAGACCACATTCCAGGTGGCCTGCCCCGAATTTCTGGACAGGCAGGCTGATTTTAGGATTTCCCAGAAAAAAGCCAGTCTCCAAAGATTGAAATAAATCTCTACTTTTTCAAATGTTTAGATACCAATGCATAGCCACAATGATCAGAACAATCAGAGAAACACGACACCAACAAAGGAAAAACAAAGCAGCAAAGCCACTCCTAAAGAAACAGGGATTCATGAGTTGTCTGACAAATAATTCAAACTAATTGTTTCTAAGAAAGCTCAGGAAAACTCAATAAAATAAAGATAAACAATTTAACAAAGGCAAGAAAACAGCAAATCATCAAATTAATAAATTTAACAGATTGAGATTATTTTTTAAAAATCGAACAAAAATTTTGCAGATGAAAAACACAGTAAAGGAAATGAAAAATGCAACAGAGATGGTCAATAGCAGAATTGATCAAGCAGAAGGAAGAATCTGTGAACTCAAAGATAAGTTATTTGAAAATACACAGAGAAGGAAAAAATGGAATAAAAATGAGTGAAGAAAGCTTATGGGATTTATGGGAAAATGAAAAGAGCCAATGTTTGCATTATAAGAACATGAAATAAGAAAAAAGAGACCAATAAATAAATAAATAAATAAATAAATAAATAAAATGTAAAGAAATAATAACAGAATACTTCCCAAATGTGGAGATGACAGGAAGGTCAAGGGTCTCCAACAAAATTTAATCCAAACAAGGCTCTACAAAGACATATAACCAATCTATCAAACTTAAACATATTCTTTATTCAAGAAGAGAAATGAAGCATATCACATATAAAGGAGTTACAACAAGGCTAGCAGAAACTAGCCTTGGTTAGAAGTGAAACCTTATAGGTTTCATGTCTCAGATGAAGTCTCACAGGCCAAAAGAAAACAGGATAATAGATTCAACTTCCAAAGGGGAAAAAAAAAGCCTACCCAGAATCAGAGAGAAAGAATTTCACAGACAAACAAAAGCTGAAGGAGTTGATCACCACCAGACCTGTCTTGCAAGACATGTTAAAGAGAGTTCTTCAAGCTAAAAGAAAAAGGCACTAAATAGTAACATGAAGACATATGAAAGTATAGAACTATCTGGTCAAAGTACACAGTCTAATTCAAAATATTCTAATACTGTAATGGTACTGTGTAAATCAAATATATTTAAGATAATATGTTAAGAGACAAAATTATTACCAATAAGAATAGCTACTATAACTTTTAAAGAATATACAATGTAAAAAAACTGTAAATTGTGAAATCAAAAACATAAGATGTTAGGGGAAGTGAAGTAAAAATGTTGGGTTTTTTAATGTAATTAAATTTAAGTAGTTATCAACTTAAAATAGCCTGTTATAACTGTAAGATGTTTTATGTAAGTCTCATGATAACTACAAAGCAAAAATTTCCAGTAGATATAAAAAAAATAAAAGTAAGGAATTAAAGCATAATACTAGAGAAAATCACCTAATTATAAAGAAAGAGAAAGATCTACAAAATATCCAGAAAACCTGCAACAAAATAGCAGTAGTAAGTACTTACATAGCAGTAATCAACTTCACTGCAAATGTTGCAAATGCTTTGTCACTTCACATGTGAAGGTTGTTCTTACTTTTTCTACAACAACTCTGTCTTTAAGGGAAAAAATAAACCAACAATAAAATAATTACTTTATCCAAGACTTTAACCCACTTAAGAGTTTTCTAACAATGCCGAGTAACTTCACTCTGTGCATTGTTAGGTTTATCCTGGTTTTATCTAGCATATATTTGGTATATTTAAGTAATGAAGTATAACTGCTATTCATGCTTACTTCCAAATCATCAAGTAAACTATTGTTTCTACTGTAAAGAAACAGATTTTCATTTTGCACATTTGAAAAATATATATGAGTAATTATCTAGCTACATGAAAATCACCTCACTTCTTATGCAATAAAAAAGCAGTGCTCTCTATCAATTTATTAACAAAAGAAATAGAATCAATGATAACTGAGAAAACATCCTCCCTTGAAGTAGACTACATTCACTGTAGTAAGCAAAGCATCCTTTGATTATGATGAATGGGTTTTGCAGCCTTTTCATGACTGTGAAACATACAATCTGTAATGATGTTGTGAGGTACTTCTTTCTTAGCAAGCAATTCTGGGATTTACCGAAGCTTAGCAAGGGCATCATCAGTGTAGATCCATCCGTATGTGACAATGTGTTTTTATGCTTTTAACAGAAGTCTTTGATAAGCTTGAACACATCATTGTCTTTTATTTTTGGATGCAACGGTTCATAACACAAGCCTTCATCTGTGATCACTTTCTCTTTTATAAAGTACACAAACACTGACAGCTGAACGCAGTGATCAGCTGTTGTTGTCTCATCAGGTTGAATACCAAAGCACAAAGAACAAATCTTGATGTATTCTATAACCCGCTGCAAGAGAGGCTTGCTAGTTTTATTAACTCTAACAAATCATTCCATTTGACAGTAAAACATTGGGAAGTTGTTTTGTTTTGTTTTGTTTTAAATGTACAACTTACAATACTATTTTTTTATTTTATCAATGTTTTAACTATAGTAAAACCTTCCCCCACACCACCCCTACTCAGATAGATGATAGATAGATGATCGATAGATAGATAGATAGATGAAACTTGTGACTAATGCATATTCTTATGCTTGCATGAAAAGAACCCAGTTCAAGCTGGCATTAAAAAAAGAATAATTTTATGAGCTCATGTAATTAAAAAGTCCAGATGTGAGTATGATTTCAGACTTGGCTGGATCCAGGGGCTCTTCCATGTATTTAAGATATGGCTTTTATTCATCGCTTTTATACTCTGTTATCCTCCATATTTTTATTTTCAGTATGAAAATATTTTCTACATATTTTTGTCTCCCCACCAACTAGTAGGTGAAGCTATATATCCTCTGATTTTTAAGTTTAGCAGAAAATTATATCTTCCTCTAAAATTAAGAAAAAATTAGGGTAGAGTTTAGCCTTGGAGACTCAATGGCTCCGAATGGCTCAGTCTGGGTGATCTCACTGTCCCTAAATAAAACTCTGAGGCCTGATTGGCCAAGCCTGGTCACATACCCAACTCCTGACAGTAAACTTGGAGTCAGCTTTACCATACCTGGAACGACTAAAGAAGATGCCTCCAGAATCAGGGTACTATTACTAGAAGAAAAGAGATTGGATGCCGAGCACATAGAAACACCAAGTATCATATTATAATTATAATATAAATATAATATTATTCCTATACTTTCCAAGCACCTCTCTCACAGCTAATTTGCAAGTGCTCTCAGTATTTTACTACCATATCGTGATCTGGTAGATTTCACCATGTGGAGGTCATATCCAACTCCATTCCCAAATCGTATTTCAGTTCAGGCAGCATCTGTGACTTGAGATAGACGTTACAAAATAATTTGTTGCACGGTGCACATTAAAGTCATTGAGCTCTGTCCATTTTAAGTCATCCATGTGTAACCATTACCAACAAACAGTCTTTCAATTTGTATTTTTTCAACGTGACATGGGCAAAAATTCACAGACGGTAACACAATGGCATGAGTTTTTGTTTATTGCTTTCTTTGTTTTTGTGGGACTGCTCTCTTTCCAACTCACATAGTCAATGTCTAACTAAATTCAAGGAACAATTTTTCACAGTCAAATCATCATATTGGTGAACATCAAGGAAATCATTATAATGTGGAAGAACAGATTTAACCATGACTATGGAATTAACTCGAGTAACTTCTTTCAACTTAACTCACCACTATAGAATCCTTGCTAAAGTCGCCATGGTACTAAAAATGCCAGCACAAATTTTATCTTGACATAGCCAGTACTGGTGAATCGTATGCCTTATGTTAGCTGTTTCAGCTTAGTTTATGTATTTAATGATTTGACTTTTAAACAAATCACATGTGTCTCCCATTCCAAGACAAAACTGCTTCTACTCTTATTTACCAAGCATTGTTTCACATGCTGAAAGGCAAATGTATTCCTGCCACAGTGTTGTGTGAAATGAAAGCTATAGACTGGAAAGTCCAGTATACAACAGCCTCCACCAGAAATACCCAGTGTGTACTATGCAAATGCAGCAATGTAATAAGAAAAATAGAAATGCCACTTTCTCCCTCTCATGACTTTCATCTTGCTCTTCCTTATTTCATCTGTACCAAAAGCACGTATTTCTCACCTACTTAACACATCAATTTCTGCTGGACACTCATGAATCCAAACCATGCATTCCACTTCACTCTCTCATGAAATCAAAGAATCTCTGCACTGAATAATGTCTTTCAGGTCACCTGATTATGTATTTAAGTCACCGATGTAAGATTCCCAAAAAGTAAACTATCTCAGAGTCTCTGCTTCATAATGGGACAGGTATTAGAAGTGGTCCAAATCACAGGTGCTGGGGGCTAGCACCTCTAAACCCAGCTCCCTCATATGAATGGGTGATCTTGATAATTTACTTACCTCTTTTAAGACCCAATGTCATCATATGGAAATAATAGTAGAAATAATGGGGTGAACCTCCTGGGATATGAGAAGGAAATTCATGAGGCAATGCCTATATAGTTTAACACAAAGCTGGATTTATGTGGTAGAAGCTCAATAACTGATAATATCTATGTATCTATCTATATGTCCATATTTATATTTCCATTTTCAATGATGTTTCATTTAATGGTATAGCTACTACACACTGAAAAAATCTAATCAGAATAATATAGAATGAAAGACCAAAAAATCACACATAATTTCTCTGATCAGAAGCAAACTTTGTTGAATTTTGGGTTCTTTCCTTTAAGCTTTTATCCACTGAATATTTTTCTTTTCCATAGCTGAGATCATATTATGTATCTATTTTAGAAACACATTTTTAATATTGTAACATAAATAATTTTCCATGTTACTAAAAATGCTAAACAAATATTACTAATGATGAACTTTTCACCATGCAGTCTTACTCCAATTTAATTAACAATGCCCCTGTTTTTGAACATTGAGGACAGACATACATTTCAAGCAACATTTGCATAAAATGTGAGAACTATCTATATTGACATAGGATTTGTTGGAAAGGAAACAGAGTGATATACATCTAACATAATCAGGCAAAAAAATAAAAGATATTGGATAAGATACAACAAAAATGTTTTCTTTTAGTTCTTCATTATATTTATATGAATATTAATACTATTACCAATAATAATACTTATGTAAGTGCCTACTATGTGCCAGGCATGCTGCATTATTTAACTTTTTCATGCCAAAAGACTCATGGGGTGGATTTTATAGAAGAGGAAGCTGAAGCATAAGAGATGTAAGCAAAGCTCATATAACTAGAGACTGAGGCAGAATTTGAATCTAAATATGTCTGCCTTGTCCTTGTCTTTTCACAAAATCAGGTGGCCAGACTACTTTAGTCTGCCCATGATTCTCACTCTGGGGTCAGGTGGATTCCCTGACAGCCATAGCAGAGCTAAGATTCTTTGTTAGATTTCAAAAATACACAGATGTTATAAAAACAAACAAAGAAAAAGAAAGGAAATCTTTTTTTTTTTTTTTTAAAGAAGGTAATGCAGCTAAACTCCATGTGACAGGTTTTGTCCAAGCCGATTGTGGTGATCCCATTCCCTTTGCCAGTGGTAAATCTGATAATGGGCATGTGACCTAATTCTGGCAAATAAGTTTTGAGAAGATTTATTTTGAGAAGAAGAAGCGGGGGTGGAATTCTGGAAAACATTTCTTCATGATAAAGAGAACCAATAAGTAATGATCCCTCTTCTTCCTCTTAACTTTTTTGTCTTGGTTTAACACTGGAACGCTGCAAAATCATTGATCCTGGGTTGAAGATGAAGTTAGTACAAAGAATGTCAGTGGGGAGACACCATACAAATGTGAGTCAGCAAAGATCTGCCATATTTTCCTACCTCTCTACTTGATGTTATAGAAGATAATGAATTTCCTTATTGGTTAAGTCTATTTTGAGGCAAGTCATCTGTTACTTGTTGATAAAGGCATTCTATCTGCCTTCAAGAGGATCCTTAGTGGCCTAAGATCCTTAACTCAATCTATCTATCAATGCATTACACTTATTAAATGTGTAATGATTTTGACCACATTTCTATTTTCTTTTCTTTTCTTTAATTTTCTTTTCTTTTCTTTTCTTTTTTTTTTTTTTTGAAACAGAGTCTCACTCTGTTGCCCAGGCTGGAGTGCAGTGGCATGATCTTGGCTCACTACAACCTCTGCCTCCTGGGTTCAAGTGATTCTCCTGCCTCAGCCTCCTGAGTAGCTGGGATTACAAGCACACACCACCACTCCGTGTTATTTTTTTATTTTTTTTTTTTTTTGTATTTTTAGAGACAGGGTTTCACCATGTTGGTCAGGCTCGTCTCAAACTCCTGACCTTGTGATCGACCCACCTTAGCCTCCCAAAGTGCTGGGATTACAGGTGTGAGCCACTGCACCCGGCCACATTTCTACATCTATCATCCAAAGAGAAATGCATAACTTACTCCTGTTGGGTTTTGGATAAATACCATTATTCCATTTAAATAATGAAAATCTAAAACTTACATAAACTAAGTAACTTGAAAAAAGTGGTTTAAATAAGTATTTGTGTTAGAATTGCAAAACAGTCCCCTGACACCAGGGTGCACATTTTCATGCAAATTCATATAGAAACTCACATTTGGATGCTGCTGTATGGTAGCCTCAACAATTTTATGCTCATTATTCCACTTGATCTTTGACATCAAATCTACTACTTTGCAAATGCAATTTTATTGTATCCACTCTTAAATGTACTGTAGTCCAAGAAGGCATGTGAACTTTTCAAGGTGACATAGCAAGGAAAGAGAAATAGGCAAGACTCACTGTTCTGGAATGAATGTTTGTGATGTCCTCCCAGATTCATTTGTTATAACTTTGCCCATCCATGTGATAGTATTAAGGAGTCAGATTTCAGGAGGTAATTAGGATTAGATGAGATCATGAAGGTGGAGTCTTCATGAATGGGATTAGTCTTCTTATAAGAGTCAGAATTGAGCTTGCTTCTCTCTCTCTGCTCTCAGACCAGTGAGAATCCATTGAGAAATCTGCAGTCTGCATTTGGAAGATGACCCCCACTAGAATCTGAGGATGCTGGCACCCCGACGTTGGACATCCAGCTTCCAAAACTGTGAGAAATGTATTTCTGTTGTTTTTAAGCCATTCGGTATATAATATTTTTGTTACAGTAGTCCAAACTGACTAGGATGCCTACCATAATGGATAAAAACAGATTAGCTATAGCAAAACAGTACTGTTCAACATGCAGTGCTCCTTATCTCACTCTCTTTCATAGTAAAGTTAAGGTCATGTGGCTAGTTCCAGCCAATGGTTATGAGTAAAATTGGTATGAATTATTCTTGACCTGACCTAGTTAGGAAAGGATGTAATTTCTTTGCAGCCTCTTAGACATTTTTCATCATTATCATGGCTGGAAATGAAGAGCACCACAATACCAGAGTTGCTGGAATGAAGCTGCCAAGGCCCAGCATAGATGTCCCAATTGATGATGGATGAGAGTTTCAAACCTCAATCCTGCACAGGATGAAATGACAAGAGCCCCAAACCTACATGCAAGCTAACATGAGTGTACAAGCTAAAATTAACTCTGATATGTTCAGCCACTGAAATTTCAGGTGTTTGTGTTACCACAGCACATATATTCTAACTAATTCAGCTGCCAGAATGTCAATAGCTGGTTGGTTTAACCAGTACCTAAGGAGGGGTTTCGTTTAACTTTTGAGTACCTAGTAGACCATTTCAACATATAACACCTTTCTAGGTTTTCAGCTTCTATTTTAAAGTCCTCAGATACAAAGTGCTGGTGCTTTTTAAAGCTCTTTCTTTACTTTCTTTTACATGGGTGAATAGTTGCTTTATTTATTATGCAGTTGGTGGTGGCTATGGAGAATTTTTCTTCACTATGCTTCAGATTTATAGAGCTGGGCTGCCCTTTTATTAGGCAATATATTCAGTTTGGCATTCTTAGGTGCCTAGAGAATTTGGCATAGATATACTTTTATCATAAAAAAAATTCTCATAATGATTATTATTAGCATACCCTGTTGTTTATCAAGCCCGAGTGCAAAAAAAAAAAAAAAGCATATGTAGTTTTGAGAGCCTAAGTCTTTCAGTCTGAGTAGAATAAAGAATAGCATAAATATTCCTGAGGCTTGGTGAATATACTAGCCAAAAAATTGCATGAGCTACTAAAATTACAAATAGAGCATTGCTGCTGGTATCCTTGAAACTAAGGTTTCCCTACTGTACAATGGATTTAACACACCTGAATTTCCCTATTATACCTCCAGGGCATAGCTACAATTTACTTGACTCTTGAAAGCATCAAATCCCTACTGACTGCTCCTGGGGAAAAGAGAAAAGCTCAATCTTTCACCCCTAACATTGCAGAGCCTGAGGAAACGTTGACAGTCACCTAATTGGAACTCCGTAAATTACAGTCAAGAATAAAAGAGCCAAGAGAATGGGAAATAATTGTCAAAAGGTGGCAAAGATAGTTAAGATCTACCCCAATATTTTTCTCTATCTTATGTCTTCTTCTAGATCTCAAAAAAAGAAGGAACGGAACCACTTCATGCGTCCTTCTTCCTGTTTCCAAAAGCAACAGTCATCTTGCTCCATTTCTTGGACTTCACAATAGAAAAACACAGTTTTTCAGGGCTGGGCATGATCTCTACATATCAGTTAATACTATCATTTGTTGAATCCCTGCCCAATGGTTGAAACTAAACTACAGATTGTTGTTGTTGTTGTTGTTTTAATTCTCACAACAATCCCATGAGATGGATGTCACCATATTAGAAAGCCCAGAAATATTAAGTGACTAGTGCTGAGTACACAGAGAGCAAGAGATAAAGAGAGAATTCAGAGTCAGATCCCTCCTCTCCAGTGTTTCTATATTACACTCCTCAGGAACAAAGAAAAGCATCATTATCCCCATTTTACAGAAAGATAGCTGAGTCAAAAAATGTTAAGCAAATCATTTTAAATATTACATTAATTCAGTGACTGAGCTGGAGCCAAGTATGCCAAAATTTCCAATGATCAGAGATGATTTTTTGCTCCTAGCTAACCCATTGTCCTCTGTGTGGAATTTAATGGCATATGAAGTGAAGAATGGAATGAGTATGGTCGGAAATACATGTTGTTCTCCTTTTAAACTTTCAGTTTTCCAGATAAAATGAAGTGTCTACATAGTATGTATATCTCACCACTTAGAACGTATCAAAGAGTACTTTTTGTATATATAAAGATAGAGAGGAAGTTGTCTGGCACACAACAGCACGAATTGAGGCTTTGCTATTGTCAGTGGAAAGAGGACTGTAACCACAAGATCCAGGCAAGATCCAGACACGAAGACGAAAGATGCCCTGAGACCTCAAGCCTTGTGGTCTGCCTCATGGGAATCTATAAGCATCACTTTTCAGCAGAACACCTGTGTTCTCATAAATTATTTATTTTAGAACTTACTTAATTCTGGGAAAAAGGTGATTGACCCAAAGTCATAGAATTTAGATAATGAATGATCTTAAAAAGTAGCAAGTCTGCTATCTCATTTTGCAGATGAGAAAGCTGCGATTTCAGAGAGGGGCTGTAACTTGCCGAAGGCCATGCAGGTCTATTTGTGACAAAGTACAAACCAGACAAAAGGTTATCAGGAGTTTCATATCAAGGCCAGCTGAATGACTGAAAACCTGAATATATAATTTATAAACAATGTCATGGTGCTGTGGAGCAAAGAAAGTCAAACTGCAGAAAAAAAAAAAAAAAAAAGAAGAGTGTGATGGTAACTCCAAGCCAAAGGCAGAGGAAAAGAAAGAAAGGTAAAATAATGAAATTTACTCTGTATTCAGTTAGCCAGCATTTACTTGTCACTTCCTCTGTGGGAAAGCATAGCCCTATGCTCAGGGCAGTGAGAGGACAAAGTGATTACCTTGATTCTGTCTTGAAGGAACTCATGTTCTCTTATGGGCATCTACCTAGTCACAAATGTTGGAAAAGATACATTTTGGAAGAGTAGTACAGATAAATTGGTTTTGAGAATCAGAGAAAGAACAGATGTCAGAGATGATCAATCATTGTCAGCCTACTAAACTGCAAGGAAATCTGCTTATAATTTAGGGGAGGGTCTTGTGTTGTTAGAGTTCCTGGAATTCCTCCAGGTTGGGAAGACACACTAAAAAAAATACAGAGCAGCTGTTTTAAAATAAAAAAGAAAGACAGAAAGTATTGATCCTTCTCTTTACCACCCCACCCTCCATTCACATATCTCCCTCAGACTCCCCTTGCATATTCTTTTTCCATTCAAGCCTGCCTCAGGAGTTCACCATAACTTAATTTCACATTTATTGATGTCTACTGTCTGTCTGCTGACCACAGAAGAGGCTACTTTATGTACATCTCATCAACTACTCACCACATAGGAGACACATGATGTAACTAACTCCATTTACATATGGGAAAATTGGTATAGAGACTTTAAGTTGTTTGCCAAAATTCACACAGCTAGAATGCACTGGAGCCTGGGTTTCAATCTTGAAACCAAAGCCCCAGCTATGAAGGAAAAGAAAATGATCAACTGGAGTACAATAAAATAAAAAAGTATATGCATAAAATACATCATTAAATCTATCTATAAACTTTTCCAGATGATAGATATAGCTTAAATATTCACCTTAACATCTTAAATATATCTTAATCATCTATATATCTATTTACCTAGATGAGACAGTAAGACAGACAGACACACACACACAGAAAGACAAAGAGAGATAATTTACATCTTAAATTACATTTATTGATTTCCATACATGATTACTGGATACTGGAGACATGAAGACACTATTCTCAAAAAGTCCTGCCATATAAGGCAAGTCGATTTCCCCTTCTCGGGTTTCAGAAAAAAAAAAAGCTGATTAAAATGAAGAAATATGCAATGAATTAAACTAAATATGTAGATGTCAGCTTCAAAAATTTCTGGTTGCAAATTCCAGGTTCAATATTTTACTAGCTTCTGAACAAGTAACTTCGTCACTCTGTAACAGTTTTATCATCTGCAAAATAGGAAAACAATAGTAAATATCTTACATGGCTATGCAAACATTAAACAAAATCATGTATTTAAAATAGTATATTGCTGTTAAAAAAAAACCCCTCAAACTGTGTTATTCCCTCACTGTCATGCCAACATAAAAATAATCAATATGGACGACTTCTGTTAACAAATAGGGGGTGGGGAGGACTTCTTGCCTCAGTTCGTTCTGTAGCAGGAGTCACCTGGGTGTCTTCCAGTTCAATTCTGATAGTGTCTACACGGACAGTGTCAGATCTCACAGGTTGAAGGTTCAGTCTCAAGACATCCCCCCTTTTAGACACCAGGTCTCTGGAACTTCTGAATGACAGGCTTCAAGTAGGGGTTCCCACAACCCCCTCTTTGGGTTTGATTAATTTGCTGGAGAAGCTCACAGAACTCAGGGAAACACACTTACCAATTTGTTATAAAGTATATGACAATGGATACAGATAAGGAAATGCTTGGGGCATGGTATTGGGGGAGGGCACAGAGCTTCCATGCCCTCCTGGGGTGCACCACCTTCCCGAACCTCCAAGTGTTTAGTGATCCAGAAGCTCTTGAACCCTGTCTTCTCAGGTTTTTATATAGGCTTCATTATATAGGCAGGGTCAACAACCACGTAGAAATGCCACTGGACAAAAAGCACATGATCTAAACCCAGCGAGGCCTGACAGATTTTTCTTGGCATCTCTGTGTCGCATTCCTTCCTCTAGTGTATGGAGCAAGACACTCTCTGAAATGAGCCTCTTTTGACCCACAGTTGGATTAGAGAGTACTCTGGGCTGGTGGAAGAAGGAAAGGAGGAAATTGGAAAAAGAGATTCTGTTTCCTGATGCCTGCTTCTGAGGCCTAGAAGCACCCTCATATTATAACAAGGTCTATGGGAGTTCTGAGCTTACTTTTGGACATGAATTTAAGAAAGGATAGGCATGTAAGAGTTTTGTAGAAGTAAAAGCCTCACCACCAGTAAGAGAAGAAAGCAAAAATTCAAAATCCTTCAGGAGCAATAACCAGTTGCATATGTGCTAACTACCTAAAGAAATTCATACAAGAGCTTGAGAAAACCTAAAGAATATTAAAACCTAAAGTTAATTGGAATGTTGTCCCTGATTCTGATGAGCTTGGAGAGCTGACACTGGCTCCTTCTTAGAGAGTGGGTATCTCTGTAAATGCCCACTTCCTCAGAGATTTCTTGATTTCCCTGAAAAGATAAAGTCTTCTTGTTAAAAGGATTTGAGGAACCCCACAGTTCTCCTTCACACTGTCCACTGTCTAAGACCCTGTACTTCACTCTGAGATCCTCTGTCATCTTAGATAACATGCAATCATTTTGAATGGTCTCTGCTTTCTGTCTCTATCACTGAATGGTAAGTTATATGTGGGAAGAGACATATCCCCTGTTCACCATTTGCCCTCATCTTGCCCACAACAGTAGCTGGCACAAGTGTCAAATAAAATAAGGTGAGAATAAACATGAGAGTGATTGTTAGGAAATGAGAGGGAGAGGAGAGATACAGAAATGTGGAGAATGAGAGATGCTGGGGTTTCATGATAACCTTCTAAATCCAGGTTTAGAGCTTTCCCTTTTATTGCACCAGATGCCTTCCTTCTCTCCTATTTTCCATAATTTTTAAACTTTTGCTTGTTTGTTTGTTTGAGACAGAGTCTTGCTCTGCTGCCCAGGCTGGAGAGCAGTGATGAGATCACAGTTACTGCAGGTTTGACCTCCCAGGCTCAAGAGATCCTCCCAAGTAGCTGGGAGTACAGGCGTGCACCACCACACCCAGCTAATTTTTGTATTTTTGGTAGAGACGGGGTTTCACCATGTTACCCAGGGTGGTATCAAACTCCTGAACTCAAGCCATCTGCCTGCTTCTGCCTCCCAAATTGCTGGGATTATAGGTATGAGGTGCCGTATCCTACCATTTTAAACCTTTATAATGCAGCTAGATGTGGGGCTGGCCACTTTAGAAGGTCTCAGGGAAGCTTTTTGTACTGGCTGGCTTGATGCATAATTTGACTGACACATCGAACATAGGCAATGGAGAAGCTGGGGCACTGTAGTCATCAGCTCACTTTTATTTTTTATTCATTTATTTTATTTTATTTTATTTTTTGAGACAGGGTCTCCCTCTATTGTGCAGGCTGGAGTGCAGTGGTGTGATCTTGGTTCACTGCAACCTCTACCTCCCAGGCTCAGGCGATTCTTGTGCCTCAGCCTTCCAAGTGGCTGGGATTACAGGCGCACAGCATCACACCCGGCTAATTTGTGTATTTTTAGTAGAGACCGGGTTTTCCCATGTTAACCATGGCTAGTCTCAAACTCCTGGCCTCAAGGGATCTACCCACCTTGGCCTTCCAAAGTGCTGGGATCACAGGTATGAACCATTGTTTCTGGCCTTTATCATTGGCTCACTTTTAGTTGAACCCAAATAAGGCACAGCTGAGGAAGAAAAGTGATTAGCTTTTGGACAGCTAATGTCAGTCACCTTGATGAGGTTAGCAGATTTAAGATCTACAACAGAACCTCAAAGGTGGAAAGGGGTGCTTTTAACAGACAACACTCTTTGAACCTAAATCTGCTTCAGTTATGGGTCACCTTAATCCTTCCCTAGATTGAGGAGTCAATCTAATGTTTGCTTTTCCCAGGCATATCTTTACAGACAATTGGAAATAAACTAAACTCCAAGATTAAGTCCAGCCCATGTGACATTACTGTACATACAGCATTTTCTCTGGCTCATATTATTGACCTGGACTGGTCTACTACCCTGTCTTAGTCATCACCCTTGGTTATCAGGTGAGGCCCCAGCATTTTCTAGACACCTGTTAGTACCTGGCACACTGGCAGAAGGAACCTCAGAAGAACCATTATCCTACTCTCCTATTTTAATATAGTGATTGAATTGGGCCCAGAGAGGAGAAATGATTTGGCTGAGGCCTCACATTATGAACCATTAAGATGGAGATAGATCTAAAACCAGGTACCCTTGACCAAAGTCAAAAACCAGGTATGCTTGACCTGAGTCATGTCATGTGTACCATTGGGAGAAAATTGCAACTTTTAAAAATTTTCTTTTTTTATTTTTGAGTCAGAGTATCACTCTGTTGTCCAGGCTGGAGTGCAGCAGTGGCACGATCTCAGCTCACTGCAACCTCCGCATCCTGGGTTCAAGCGATTCCCCTGCCTCAGCCTCCCGAGTAGCTGGAACTACAGGCATGTGCCACTACGCCTGGCTAATTTTTGTATTTTTAGTAGAGTCAGGGTTTCACCATGTTGGCCAGGCTGATCTCAAACTTCTGACCTTGTGATCTGCCTGCCTCGGCCTCCCAAAGTGCTGGGATTGCAGGCGTGAGCCACCACGCCCAGCCCCTTTCTTTCTTTTTTTAAATGCATTGTAGATACTAGAACAAGCCCAAGTTGCAGGGCTACTTCCATGGCGAAATATCCAGGTCCTCATTCTACAAAATAACTGATCCTTCTTATACTTCCTCCCTTAAGTCAATAGAAAAGGGACGAGGCCTCTTCTCCCTTCCTATTTTCATTTAAGCCCAGACTCAGGAAAAAAAATCCCTCTCCCTCCAACCCAACATACACATATGTCTTCATTTAAACTAAGACTTGAGGTCTACTAAATAACCCACTAAATACAGCAGCACACAAGATGAAGAATGTTTAAATCCTATTATAGTTCATTTTAATGTAAATTTAGTGATCACTAAGGGGTGCCCCAAAGGCGGTGACTCTGATCCCTGCTGCAACTGCCTTCCCCAAACATCTTGGAAAAATAAACAGAAAGAAACAAGGTCCACATTATTCATGTCTGTTAATTTTCCCACATGTGGCAACCACCTAGGTACTGTAATAAGAAACTGTTATAATTAAGCCCTTTTCTCCCCATGCCACACTGGTGCTCACAGTCTGCAGGGAGTGATAAGAAAGTTCTGTCCTACTGAATGTTTTGACGTTGTCTTTTGAAATGCACAGCTATAGAATATAAAACCTTTTTTATTTGGGTTGTGGGAGACTGAAAATTGTATAAGCAATTATATGTGAATTGGAAATGCAATCTTAAATGCTGAACAAAGGGTATACTTTCTCCTAATTCCAATGAAGCTCTATTTTTCTAATGGACTCCCATGATTCAAACATATATAAAGAGAAAAATAAAAAACAAAAATCCTTCACTCTTTCAGTTGGTTATAAGACCCTGGTATACAGAGAAACTTTATAACAGCATGGGAGTCTATAATCCCCCAGCAGGAGGATTAGAAATTTGCAATGAGAGAACTCCTTAATCTTGCACTTACATAACTACACATTTTTAAGATTTAAATGGTACGAATCAAAAAAACTGAAGATCATTTTGTTCTTTTCTAAAGGGTACTCATAGATAAATGATGACTGGTTAGAGCCTATTGAACGTTTGAAGCATTTGTAGAATGTAATTTATTCATACCAAATACATCAGAAAAGTAACTCTAGTGTTAAATTACAGCATGAAGAAATTAAAAGGCAGAAGTGAGCAGTTGGGCTTAAATGGATGCTCTGAGGTTTGTAGAAAATGTTAAAAGGGTTCAAATGTTCGTAATGTGAAAGTAAATATTTGGGCATATTGCAGGAAGGCTTTCTCCCAGTGTAAGATAATAAAGTTTTTCATGGGATATGGTAGAAAGAAAAAACTGTTAATCTAGTTCATTTAATTTCCATATGCTTTATTAATAAATGATTATACCCCAAAGATGATGCCATTACTTCCTTTCTTTCTTATTCAACTGTGTCTAGTTCCCCCATAAAGTTTATTCTCCAGCAAATAAAACAATCTTTATTTTCCTTTTCCTTACTGATTTTTCTGCATTTAGCAGAAATTTCACTGGATCAATAAGGCACATATTCTTGGGAACTTGAGGACCAGAGGCTAATAAGGAGTGCACGGTTGATAGGATCTAGGAAAACATAGACACTGCAGTCATCTGGCCCTAATTCCTTCCCGTTGTTACAAGAGTCATAGGCATAAAGAAGGAAAAGACAGGTCAAATGTCACTTGGCAAATTCATGACTTCAGCCTTAAACTTAGCATGCTGAGCTGTGTTTAGTGGATAATTTATCCACCCACCTTGGCCTCCCAAAGTGCTGAGATTATAGGTGTGAGCCACTGCGCCCAGCCCTATCATAGACTCACTTTTAGCTGTGCCCAAATAAGTCACAACTGGGGGAGAAAAGTGCTTTGCTTGGCGATGGCTAATGTCAGTCATCTTGATGAGATTGACAGATTTAAGACCTACAACCTCACTTCAAGGGTGGAAATGGGTGCTTTGAACAGACAACACTCTTTGAACCTGAATCTGCTTCAGTCATGGGTCACCTTAATCCTTCCCTAGACTGAGGAGTCACTCTCCGAATGTTTGCTTTTCCCAGGCATGTCTTTTTGCGATGGTTTGAAATTTTTAATGATACCTCTCTTTAAACCCTAAGTTGCATCTTGTAATTTATCACTTTAGTAACTCTAAAATAACATGTTATTATAACAAGAGCAAAAAATATATACAAAATAAAACAAAACACAAAAAAATACAACTGAATAATCGAATTAAATAAAAATGTTTAATCCTGAAGGAAATAATAAAGATGCCTATAACTATATCCACAAGTTTACCTAATATCCACACTGCCACCTGGTAAATGTCTGGGAATTAAAACATCAAGATCAGCATACATTTTCCTCCAACCTGAAGCAGAAGAAAGCTTAGCAGAATATATCCATGGCTTCAGGAGCAGAAAAAAATTTTCTTACACGGGACACTAAAAGTTCTAACCATACTGAAAAAACAAAAAAAGGTAAACTGGGCAATAATAAAACTTAAACTCTCTATCATAAAAGAAAAATTCTCTATCTATCTGTCTAAATGAAGCAGGGAGGAAAAAACACACATATGTAGCAATAGGTTAATATTGGGGGAATTTTGTAACCACCTGATGGGTTCTTCCTGCCTGCTGCACAAACAAAATCAATTTACCGAGGCGACCAAGGCATTTCAGTAAAGAAAGAGTTTAATTGATGTGAGGCCAGCCACACCATGTGGGACATGGGGTTATTACTCATATCAATTTCCACAAGAACTCAGGGATTGGACTTTTTAAGGACCACTTGGCTTGTAGGGAGTAGGACAATGGGGAGTGCTAATCGGTGTGGTCAGAGATGAAATAATAGGGAGTCAAAGTTGTCTTCTTGTGCTGAGTCAGTTCCTGGACAGAAGCCACAAAACTGGATGAGCCAGTTTATTGATCTGGGTGGTGCTACATCCAGTGAGCACAGGGTCTACAAAACATCTCTAGCACTGCTATGAGGTTTTACAATTATGATGTTATCCCCAGTAGCACTTTGGGGAGGTTCAAAATCTTTCAACCTCCAGCTGCAGGATTTCTAAACCATCATTTCTAATCTGGTGGCTAATTTGTTAGTTCTGCAAAGGCAGCCTAGTTCCCAGGCAGGAAGGGGGTTTGTTATCATCTTTGTTTCAAAGTTAGGCTGTAAACTCCCAAGTTTCTCCCAAATTTAGTTCAGCTTACACCAGGGAATGAACAAGGACAGTGTGGAGATTAGAAGCAAGATGGAGTCAATTAGATCAGATCTCTTTCACTGTTACAACTTTCTAAGTTATAATTTTTGCAAAGGTGATTTCAATCTGAGCAAGGGATTACCAATACGATATTTTCTTTTGTTCTTTGCAACGTATGTATCTAACGAAGGACTCCTATTCATAATACATAAAGAACTCTTTCAAATCAACAAGGAAAAGGCAAGGAATGTTTTTTAGGGTGGGGAACATATACAAATAAATGCTCAAATTCATCAGTAATCAGAGAAATTAACATAAAAGTATAATACCATGACCTACCCAAAACAATATGAAAGAGGAAAGGAAGAAGAAACAGCCTAAGGAAAGAAGGAAGAAAGAGATGAAAGGCGAATATAAATGAATAGACAATAGCAAGTATTGATGAGGATTTATAGTAACTAGAAATCTTCCACACTTCTGGTAGATATGTAACATAGTACAACCACTATGAAAAACTGCTTATCAATAGCCTCTTCAGCCAGAATTCTCATATCCTGTTACCCAGAAATTCTACTCCAAGCTCAAATGTACATATACATAAGAATGTTCATATGTTCACTAAAAGACATGTACAAAATGTACATTTTCAAAAATGTTCACAGCAACACATTTTTATTTATATATTTACTCATTTTATTTTATTATACTTTTAAAAAATTTTTATTATACTTTAAGTTCTGGGGTACATGTGCAGATCTTGCAGGATTATTGCATAGGAACGCATATGCCATGGTGGTTTGCTGCCTCCAGCCACTCATCACCTACATCAGGCATTTCTCCCAGTGTTATCCCTCCCCAACTTCCCCATGCCTCGGTATCCCTCCCCCAGCCCCCCATCCCCCAATAGACCCCAGTGTGTGATGTTCCCCTCCCTGTGTCCATGTGTTCTCATTGTTCAACACCCACCTGTGAGTGAGAATATGTGGTGTTTGGTTTTTTGTTCTTGTGTCGGTTTGTTGAGAATGATGGTTTCCAAATTCATCCATGTCCCTGCAAAGGACATAAACCCATCCTTTACTATGGCTGCATAGTATTCCATGGTGTCTACGTGCCACATTTTCCTTGTCCAGTCTATCATTGATGGGCATTTGGGTTAGTTGCAAGTCTTTGCTATTGTAAACAGCGTCAACACTAACATACATGTGCATGTGTCTTTATAATAGAACAATTTATAATCCTTTGGATATACCCAGTAATGGGATTGTTGGGTCAAATGGAATTTCTCTTTCTAGATCCTTGAGCAATCGCCACAGTCTTCCAAAATGATTGAACTAATTTACACTCCCACCAACAGTGTAAAAGTGTTTCTATTTCTACACATCCTCTCCAGCATCTGTTGTCTCCATATTTTTTAATGATCACCTTTCTAACTGGCGTGAGATGGTATCTCAATGTGGTTTTGATTTGCATTTCTCTAATGACCAGTGATGATGAGCAGTTTTTCATATGTTTGTTGGCTGCATAAATGTCTTATTTTGAAAAGTGTCTGTTCATATCCTTCACCCACTTTTTGATAGGGTTGTTCATTTTTCCTTGTAAATCTGCTTTAATTCCTTGTAGATTCTGGATATTAGCCCTTTGTCAGATGGGTAACTTGTGAAAATTTTTTCCCATTCTGTTGGTTGCCAGTTCACTCTAATGATTGTTTCTTTTGCTCTACAGAAGCTCTTAAGTTTAACTAGGTACAATTTGTCTATTTTGGCTTTTGTTACCATCGCTTTTAGTGTTTTAATCATGAACTCCTTGCCTATGCCTATGTCCTGAATGGTATTGCCTAGGTTTTCTTCCAGGGTTTTTATAGTGTTAGTTATTATGTTTAAATCTTTAATCCATCTGGAGTTAATTTTTGGGTAAGGTGTTAGGAAGGTGTCCAGTTTCAGCTTTCTGCAGATGACTAGCCAGTTTTCCCAACACCATTTATTAAACAGGGAATCCTTTCCCCATTGCTTGTTTTTGTCAGGTTTGTCAAAGATCAGATCATTGTAGATGTTTGGCATTGACTCCAGGGCCTCTGTTCTGTTCCATTGGTCCACATCTCTGTTTTGGTACCAGTACCATGCTGTTTTTATTACTGTAGCCTTGTATTACAGTTTGAAGTCAGGTAGCATGATGCCCCCAGCTTTGTTCTTTTTGCTTAGGATTATCTTGACTATGCGGGCTTTTTTTTTTTTTTTTTTTTTTTTTGGTTCCATATTAAGTTAAAGGCTTTTTTTTTTTTTTTTTTTTTTCAGTTCTGTGAAGAAGGTCAATGGTAGCTTGATGGGAATAGCACTGAATCTATAAATTACTTTGGGCAGTATGGCCATTTTCACAATATTGATTCTTCCTAACCATGAGCATGGAATGTTTTTCCATCTGTTTGTGTCCTCTCTTATTTCCTTGAGCAGTGGTTTGTAGTTCTCCTTGAAGAGGTCCTTCATGTCCCTTGTTAGTTGTATTCCTAGATATTTTATTCTCTTTGTAGCAATTGTGAATGGGAGTTCGCTCATGATTTGGCTCTCTGTCTGCTTTTGGTGTATAGGAATGCTTGTGATTTTTGCACATTGATTTTGTATCCTGAGACTTTGCTGAAGTTGCTTATCAGCTCAAGGAGATTTTGGGCTGAGACAGTGGGGTCTTCTAAATATACAGTCATGTCATCTGCAAATAGAGACAATTTGATTTCTCTTTTCCTAATTGAATACCCTTTATTTCTTTTTCTTGTCTGATTGGCCCAAACTTCCAATGCTAGGTTGAATAGGAGTAGTGAGAGAGGGCACCCTTTTTATCTTTATAGGTCTATTCTGTGGGCAGAATGTAGTCATTGTGTGGCTTAAGGTCATCAAAACTCCAATAGAAAACTCATTGTTTCTCTGGCCTGAAGAACCAGAGGAAAGAACTCAGGGCAACCATAGCTTCTGGAAAATTAGAGAGTAACCTTGGAAAGGAGAAATCCAAAGGAAAGGAGTCCCAAATTCTGTTTTTAAGCTCTACCCAAGTCGCTGGGAAACCAATAAATCATGCATGTATGGGACAAACACAAGCAGTTTTCAGAGAAAGCTAAAAGAAATGAAGTTCAACTTGAACTTCTCACATCCACAACAAGATAGATAGAATTTTTTGGTTTGAACCTAACCCAGCTAATTTCTTATAAAATCAACAATAGCTGCCCTCTTCAAAAGAATATAACAGAATCTACAGTTGCCACAGCATTGTATTCATAATGTTTAGCATACAATCCAAAATTACACAACATGCAATAAGTCAGGATATTGTGACATATTCTCAAGGAAAATGTGATCAACAGAGATCAACTTTGAGATTGCCTACATATTGGAATTATCAGACAAAGACTTAAAACAGCTCTTATGACTATGCTAAATAAAATAAAAGAAAATATATGCATAATGAATAAAAAAGAAAATGTCAGCAGAAAAATAAAAACAATAAAAAAGAACTAAATGAAAATTCTAGAAAGAAAATATGTAATATCTGAAAAAAAATCACTGGAAATGGGCTTAATATTATCAACAGCATAGACATGATCAAAGAAAAGCTCAGCAAGCTTGAAGATAGATCAATATAAGTTATTCAACCTAAAGAAAAGAAATAAAAATAAACAGAGCCTCAGAGGCAACATCAAACATTAAACCTGTGAGACAACATCAAAAAAATCTAACATATGTCACTGGAGTCCCAGTTAGAGAGGGCAGAGAAAATGGGTCATGAAAGTTATTTAGAGGAATATTAACCAAAATGATCCCCCAAATAGTAAATATATAAATTTACAAAGTCAAAAATCATCAAACTTCAAACAGGATATATACAAGGATAATCACACCCAGGGAAATTCTAGTGAAGATATTCGGAAAAAAAGAAAAAAGAAAAAAATGTAAATCAGTAAGATTAAAATGACACATACAGGAAAATGGTTTGAATGACAGTGGAAAACAACATATTACATACAGAGGAACTGAAATGTAAGACCCAAAGGACTTCTCATCGGAAACTGTGGAGGACAAAATAAAGTGGAACATTTTTAAAAACTCAAAGAAAAACACTGAAATTCCAGAATTCTGTTTGAATAAAAATATCCTTCTAGAATAAAGGAAAAAATACATTTCTTCAGATTTAAAAAATAGTAACAGAATTCACTGCTAACAGACTTGAACTACGAGAAATGCTAAAGGAAGTTCTTCAGGATGGAGAGAAGTAATATCAAACAGTATGAAACAAAGCTTCGAGAAATAATGAAGAGCGTCAAAAACAATAAATGTCTATTTTCTCTAAATTTCTTTAAATTATAAATGACTTGTTAAAGAAAAAAAATACATACATTATGTGGTGGTCATAACGTATGGAGACGTAATTAATATGACAATTATAGCTTACGGAACAGTGATGGAAAGGTAAAGGGGGCTATATAATTTAAAAATTTCTAAATTTTACATAAATTGATATAACATTAACTCTAAATAGATTGTGAAAGTTAAGAATATATATTTTAATCTCTAGATAAATCACTAAAAAATGCAGAGGTATAGCCAAAAAATAAGTAGGTAAATTATAACAGAACTGTAAAAAATATTCAGACATTCATGTGCATGTGTCTTTATAGCTGAACAATGAGAGCACGTGGACTCAGGGAGAGGAGCATCACTGACTGGAGATAGTTGGTGGGGTAGGGGAGAGGCAGCAGGGGGTGGGGAGGGAGGGGAGGGTGGGGAGGCATAACATGGGGGGAAATGCCAGATATAGTATGCACCTAAAGTAAAATTTAAAAAAAATCAGATATTCAAAAGAAGGCAGAAAAGGGGGAACATAGGAATGAAAAGCAAAAAGGAAACACAGGAAATTAAAATTGGAATTATAGACCTAAATCCAATCCTATGAATAAGTACATTAAATGCTAGTAGCCTATCAATTTTGTGCATCAAAGGATATTATTGACTGAGTAGAAAGGCAACCCACAGAATGGGAGAAAATATTTGCCAATCACATGTCCAATAATGGATTAGTATCCTGACTATATAGAGAACTCCTAAAATTAAAAAAAAAACAAAAAACAAAAAACTTGATTGAAAGATAAGCAAATCAAAACCACACTTCACACCCTCTAGGATGGATATTATCGAAACATAGCTAAACAGAAAATAACAAGTATTGGTAAAGATGTAAAGAAGTTGAAAGCTTTCCACACTCTGGTGGGTATATAAAATGGTGAAATTGCTTTAGAAACAATATGTGGCTCCTCAAAAAATTAAAAAAAGAATTACCATAAGATCCAGCATTTTCGCTTTTGGATATATATTCAAAATAATTGAAAACAGGGACACATTTGGACTCCCATGTTTATAGCAGTACTATACATAATAGCCAAGAGGTGGAAGCAACCCATGTCCATCAATAGGTGAGTGAATAAACAAAATGTGGCATATACACACAATAAAATATTATTCAGCCTTAAAAAGGAAGGAAATTCTGACACATGCTACAACATAAACTTAACCTGAAGACATTATGCTAAGTGCCATAAGTTAGTCACAAAAGGACAAATATTGTATGATTCCACTCATATAAGAAACCTAGTCAATTCATAGAGACAGAAAGTAGAATGGCGGGACTGGGAAGGTGAGAATGAGTTGTTTAAGGTTATTGACAATTTTCTTTTATCTCTTTATCTCTAATTTCTGAAGTTTTTGAAGTTTTTTGAAGAGTTTTCAAATTTTTTTAAAAAGTTCTGAAGATGGATGATGTTGATGGTTGCACAACAATGTGAATGTTTAGTGCCACTGAATATTAGATGGTTAAAAAGATAAATTTGCTATGTATATTGTATACAATTTAAAATAAATAAACACATTTTTTAAAAAGACACTTGAAACAAATAAATATTTTAAAAGATGTCCAATTATATTGGCCCTGTTTACTTGTCAGGAGTTTACATATTTTTATTAACATTTCATAGCATCTCCTAAGGGGGCAGTCTCTTTAGTCCTGTTTTACTGATACAGTAATCAAAGCTCAGTGAAATTTTTAATAATAAATATAAGTACTGAGATTTATTGAACTCTTATTTTATACCAATCCTATGCTGAGCTCTTTACATATATATACATATGCATATACGTATCTATTTTCTAAAGTTAGTAGTCTAAACATTACCATGAAAAGGTAGAGATTCAAAGAATTTGACAGAACTACCAATCCAGCAATCCCATTACTAAGTACATATTAAAAGGAAAATAAGTTGTTCTACCAAAAAGACACAGGTACTCGTATGTTCATCACAGCACTATTCACAATAGCAAAGATGTGGAATCAACCTAGGTGCTCATCAACAGTGGATTGCATAAAGAAAATGTGATGCATATATACCAAGGAATATTATGCAGCCATAAAAAAGAATAAACTCATTTCTTTGAAGCAACATGGATACAGCTGGAGGCCATTATCCTAACCAACTTAAGGCAGGAACAGAAAACCAAATACCACACATTCTCACTTATAAGTGGGAGCTAAATATTGGGTATTTATGAACATAAAGATGGCAACAACAGACACTGGGGACTACTAGAAGGGGAGGGAGGGTGGGGATAAGGGTTGAAACACTAACTACTGGGTACTATGCTCACTACCTGGGTGATAGGATCAATTATACCCCAAACCTCAGCAACACACAATATACCCATGTAACAAGCCTGCACATGTATCCCTGAATCTAAAATAAAAGTTGAAATTATAAAAATAAATAAAAGGCAGAGATTATCAGAATGAATACAAATGTCAAACCCAACTATATGTTGCCTACAAGAGATATGCTTTAAATATAAAGACACATATAGATTAAAACTATACGAATAGAAAAATATAAACAATGCTCAGTCACATAAGAAGACTAGAGTAGTCATACCAGATAAAATACACTTCAAGACAAAAGAGCATTACAGAAATAAAAATCTTCATGAGAATCAAGAATCAATGCATTAGGAAGATATAACAATCATAAATATGTTAACATAAACATGTTAACAACAGAGTATCAAAACGAAGCAAAAAAAAAAAAATGACAGATTCCCGCCAAGCACAGTTTTTCTACGGTCTTGGTGTGAGCTGAGTGTATTTCTCCACATCTTCACTTTGGCCATATGACTTAGTTTGACCAGTGGCTTGAAAGTGAAAGAGAGAGAATGCCAATTCCAATCCTAGGTCTTTAGAGTCATAGCAGATTTCTGCTTGCTTTCTTGTGTCTCACCCTTATCCATGAGAAGAATATAACCTGGTTGGCCATTGGTCCAAATATAAGAGACGTATAGAGGAGAACTACCTGGCTAACCAGCAGACCTGCAGCTTAAAGCAGAGACACCCAACCAAGTCAAGATGAGCTTAGCCATGACTAGATAAATCCTGGACTCTGCACAGGTACTTAAGCAAGTTCAATTGAGACCAGTAAAATCATCCTAGCCAGCCTACAGAAGCATAAGAAACAAATGTTTACTGTGAAAGCAAAAATGACAGAACCAAATGTAGACATCAACAGTTCTGCAATAGTGGTAGAAGGTGTTCACACCTCTCTCTCAGCAATTGATGAACAACTAGGCAAAAGATCATTAAAGACATAGATGAGCTGTATAACATCATCAGTCTCCTTGGCCTAATTGATATTTACAGAAATTACATCCCAAAATGACACAATACACATTCTTTTTAAGAGCTTATCATACATTTCTCATGGGAGATAAATGTATGATAAGATAGAATATATTCAAGATAGAATATATTCAGAACAATGAAAAGTTTCAATAAATTTAAAATAATTGAATCCATGTTCTCTCACTACAACAAAATTAAACTAGAAACTAATAGATATATTTGGAAATTAGATAAAATACTAATAAATAATTCATTGGTCAAAAAAGAAATCACAAGAGAAATTAGAAAATATTTTAAACTGAATTGGAAATGAAAATACAACATAATGAAATATGTTAGATGCAGTTAAGACAATGGTTATAAAGTAATACATTGCTTTAAACATTTATATGAGAAAAGAATAAATACTATGAAATTGATTGCTTAAACTTCCACCTTAATAAGCCAGGGAAATAGCAAAGAAACACAAAGTAAAACAGAGGAAGTTGAAAAGAAATAGAGATAAAAGCAGAAATCAGTGAAAAAGAAAACTAACCAACAACAGAGAAAATTAACACTGCCAAAAATTGGTTTCTCAAAAATATTAACAAAATTGACAAGCCCATAGCAAGTCTACTCATGAGTTAAAGAGAACACACAAATCACCAACATCAGAAGTGAACAAGGGGTTATAATAGATTCTATAGCTATTTTAAAAAAATTAAAGAATGTTGTGAACAACTTAATGCCCCAACAAATATGACAATTAGATTCAGTGTCCAGAACACTAAAACCAGCTACTGCAAAGAGGGATGTTTATGGAAAACTCTGACAGACATCACCAAGGTTTCTTAAAACAATATATTTATATGGGGGGGATGGAGGCAGCAAAACACATTGCCATGTATGTACCTATGCAACAATCCTGCATGTTTTGCACATGTACCCCAAAACCTGAAGTGCAATTATATATATATATACACACACACACACACACACACATATGTGTATATATATAAAACAATGTATTTATATCAGAATCCCTTCCGGAGACTCTCTAAATTGGCCACATTGTGCTGAAGGTGGCTCAGAAAATTGGAAAAAAAATTAGATGTATGAAAATTTCAAATGATATAGGTGCTTCTTTTCTTCCTGAGAATTAAATGCAAGAGTCCTTTCCCTCTGAATGGGCTGATCAATGGCAATCTACCTATAAAGTATAATCAATCAACTTCTAGATAATGTATTTGGATCACTGTGCAAAGTTCTGATAAAATATACAAAACGATTTGACTACCATGGAGCTTTGAGAATCCATGGAAAGTTTTACTTATGATGTTTATTTTGCAACAATAATAATAGAGTCTACTTACTGTATTCCTACTATGTGGTAAGTGTGATACTCAAAATTGGTTTTTGTTATTGTTTGGGTTTTTTTTTGAGCCAGAGTCTTGCTCTGTCACAGAGACTGGAGTGTAGTGGCATGATCTCAGCTCACTGAAACCTTTGTCTCCCAGGTTCAAGAAATTCTCCTGCCTCAGCCTCCTGGGTAGCTGGGATTACAGGCACCCACCATCGTGCCCAGTTAGTTTTTGTATTTTTAGTAGAGACAGGGTTTCACCATGTCATCCAGGCTGGTCTTGAACTTTTGACCTCAGGTGATCCACCCACCTCAGCCTCCCAAAGTGCTGGGATTACAGGAGTGAGCCACCATGCCCACTCAAAACTTTATAGATATTTGCCTACCCAGTCAAAAAGAAGCCCTATGAAGTTGGTATCATTAACTTTATTTTAAAGGCCAGGAAACTGAGGCAATATGACCAAAGTTACGATCATGATTCAAGCTGGGTCTGCCTACTGTCAAAGTACACATGTTAGCCAAGTGGTTAAGAATACAGAGTCTGAAACCAAGCAGACTGCCACATCAATTCCAGACCCACAAACCTCCCACCACTTTTGTCTGAGCCTCATTTTCTTCACCTGTAAATGGAAATAAGAAGATTTACCCTTCAGATTCTGAAGGGAATTTAGACAAGAAACAATAAAACACGGTAATACCTGAACTAGAATTTTATCTTGGTTTGTGTTCCCTAGAAATAGACCCTGAGACAAATATTCAAGCACAAGTCGTTTATTTAGGAAATAGTCCCCAAAATGTAAGAGAGTGAAGAATGAGATAGAAATTGGAGGGAAGTCAATAAATGGTATATTATCAAGCAAGTCATCACTTGACCACTGGAGCACATTCTTCCCGGGAAATCTCAGGAGACAGTGTAAAATATGCCTAGAGCTACCCCAGCTGAGCCGTGAAAAGGCTGGAATATTCATTCACCAGCTCCCTGTCCATTACTGAATAAGAACAGCTTTTGAGAGCATTAGCTTGTTGGTGCTATTGGCTTGCTCTTGGCCAACCATGTTTCCACAACTAGGAAAAATAAAAGAACAGTAACAGGAAAAAAAAAAAACCCTTTGGGCATAGATTTGGAGACACTCATAGTAAGGAACTTCCTGTGTATAAAGGTGGGTGCTGAGAGTTACGGCCAGGGTACCAACAGCAGCTGCTACAATACTGAGACAAGAACTGTATTCTGAGACAAAGAAGCAAAGAAAATAGATTTGCTTTTTTTCAAACTTCATTAGCAATCCAGAATGTCTAGACAAACCTCAAGTGTATATCATTTTGAACCAATGTTTCCTTGTTGAATATTTCCAAGCATGATTCCATTTCCTAGACTCCGGAGTAAAATGATCTGGTGAAGAAAGGCTGTCTATTAGTCCCCACCTTCAGGTCAACCTAAGGATTCTTTGCTTGAAGTGGTGAGGCAATCAGTACTCAAAGCCCCAGTGTACCCAAAACTAACCCTGATAGTTGCACATCCATCCAAGCCTCAGTTTCCTCACCTAAGAATGATGCCTGCACACCATCTCCCTCTTTGTAAACACAAAGCTTTTCCTAAGCCTCGCTATCTTATTATCTTTTAATTCCACACCCTATGATAGGGGTAGGAATTGAAAGGTAAATAAGACAGTGTTCTTGTTTTAAAAGACTTTCTTGCCTAGAAGACAAATAAGTAAGCCAACAATGATCATACAATGAAAACAGTGCTATAACAAAAGCAATCACATAAGGCTAAGAGAATCACAACAACAACAAGGTAATTAACTAATGAGCAGGAGAGAAAGAGCTTGTCTGAAGGAGGTGACACAAAGTCAGTCTTTGTGGTGGCCTTACACATCTATTACAGACCCTGCTGCAGCTGTTGCTCTAAACTCCATTCTAGCACTCACACCAAGGTCATGTTCCCATAAGCTGCCCCGCTCCCATAACTCAAAACAGCAGGGATACTAAGGCAAGCCCATTCCAGGAAGCCAACTCTGGCTCAAGGACTCCCTGATGCCTTTGCTTAACCTTTCTTAAACTCTGAGGTAGGCTGGATACTGCCACCATCCAATTTTCTCTCCTTGTCTCCTTCACTACGGAGAAGCATTGCATTGCTGTCTGACAGCCCTTCCAGTCCTTTCCAGCTTCCTCCCAAATTTCTTTTCACACAGGCATTTTCTTGTAAGGAAAAAAATATAGATATTTGACTATTTAATCTTGCCTTGGCAATTTTTGGAGGATATAGAATAACTGTCTTGAAGGATTAGTAGCAGTTAGGCAAATAAGGCCCGAAAATGCACATTAACCAGGAGAAGTGGTGTGAACAAGGGCAAGGTGGAAGGAACAGGTGTCCCTGTTCAGTCTAAGCAAAAACAACAAATGGATAGAGTTTAGTACCTATCCAAAATTAGTTTTTGAGCTAATGATTTTTGCCATTAAAAGGAATGGCAAAAACAGCAATTACTTTTGCACCAACCTAATATATTAGAAGGAAAAGGGCTAGAACCAGATCATCCAGAACCTGTTAGGAAATTTGAACCTTTTCCATATGACACTGTGGAGACTTTTGGGAGTTTTAGGGAAAAGGGAACAAAGTCATGTCCTCATTGCCTAGGCCATAGGGGCAGATGGATCAGAGGACATCAGAACCAGGGACTACAAGGTCAGATAGACGACACTGCAGTAACTCTGGTAAGCTATCATGAAAATCTGACCTGGGGAGAGCAAAGCTGATAGAGGAGAGAGAAAAGACCCAAATGGTATTTACAAGGTAAAAGTGTTAGAACTTGGACACCACTGAGTATGGAGAACAGGTGAAAGTGAGGAGTTGGGAAAAATACCAGAGTTTCTACTAAATGGAAGCAGACGACTACGCTGGAAATGAACTGGCGGAGAGAAACCCACGCTGCTCTTCACTATGTTCCATGACATTCACAACTCACAGTTCTCATGAAATTTAAAAATCACAACTAAGTTGGCATTTCCCAAAGGCACACCCCCAAATCCTCAAAAGCCACCGAGACCATCTTATGCAAGACACACTGCTAGAAACGTGGTTTGCTGATTCAACAATGTGGTCAACCAGTAACGGAATGAAGAACGCATGTGTTGTCTGCAGTGCCTGCGGGATATGGATGTGGAGAGTCCAGTGAGCCATGCCTCAGTCATAGAAAGAGGCCAAGGCTAGCAATGAAGAGAAGGGAATCATCAGCACACAGGTAGAAATCTTAGCCACGAGGCTCTAATAGCTCACCCAGAAATAGCAGAAGTCCTATATAGGTTTCTTATGGCTACTATAACAAATCAACACAATCTTGGTGGTTAAAACAGCACATATTTATTATCATAACAAAGCTCTGGAGGTCAGAAGTCAGAAATCAGCTTTATGGAACTAAAATAAAGGCACCAGCAGAGCTGCATTCCTTCTGGAGGCTCTAGGGGAGAATATGTCCCTTTCCTAGTACAGGTTCTGGAGACTGTGCCTGCATTGCTCAGCTCATGGTCTCCTCCCAGCAACGGCTTCACTTCAACTTCTTTTTTTGTCATATTTTCTTCTCTGATTCTCCTGCATCTCTCTCATACAACCTAAATAAAAGCTCCTGTGATTACATCTGGCTTACTCAGATAACCCAGAAATGTCCCCCCATCTCAAGATCCTTAATTTAATCATGTCTGCAAAGTCCTCTTGCCACGTAAGGTAACATATTCACTGATTTTGGGGATCAGGACATGGACATCTTTGGGTGATCCTCATTCTGCCTCTGTCAACTAGAGACAAAGGCCTAGAGAACACGACTATTTATGGAACAGGCAAGCCTTGGAACAAGATAAAGAACTAAAGACAGGGATTAATTCCAGACAGTCAGTTACCAATGACATTTTCAATTTCAAGGGTATCTTAGCTCCAATTAAAGTTGCTGCACTGAGAAGTGAAGTTTGGCTTGTTTTCCCTCCCTTCCTATCTGTGATATACATCAACAACTCAAGAGTAAAAATCTATTTTGGGGTGGAAAAAAGAAACACAGGGATATGCATAAAGAAGGATTGCAAGAATCATAATTATCATTCTGAAGTTATTCCTCTCTGGGCATCTTCCCAAGGCCTCCTCTCCCTCACTGAAAGAGCTGTGGTCCCTGAGGTTGTTCTTGATTGTGGAATAAACCTGGGTTCTGTGTGGACTCCCAGAAGCCCTTGAAACTCCCTAGCTCAGTTCCTCCCTGCTATTGAGAGGTCACCTCTCCATTTCTAACTGATGACTTTAGGGCTGGATGGCAAAGCCAGGCAAGCTGGGATGTCACTCTTTCCTCATGACTCACGGTCGAACTCAGCAGCCTCCCTGTCAGTTTGCTCAGAAAATGGCTGGCTTCAGACATTTGCAAAGGATGGAATAATTTATTGAATTTTCTCTTCCTCAGCTTCAAGCAGGGAGTCTGACCCTTAAAATTTCCTTAAGAATTTTCTATCATCTGTGGCAGCACAAACAGTGAGATGAGGCCAGAGTTCACAGAGTTTGTCTTAGGTCAAATTCTCCAGAACAAAATCCTGACACAAGAATTCACTTGCAAGTGATTTTTTAAGGAAGTGCCCCGAGGAAAAACTGATAATGGAATAGGGAAATCAAGAAAAGGGAAAAGAAAATACTAAATAGGGTACAATATCGAGCAAAGTAGCAGTTTTAGACTGATCCTATTATTCTTTGGAGTTTACTCTGCCCAAAGAAAGGAAGCCAGGCTTTCAAAAGCTCTCCACTAGTCAGTTACTTGCTAAGAGCAACCTTTATAGGGTGTATACTCCTAACCACTGACAGCTCTCTGAACATACATCCTGAACACATAACAGTGCCTGGCACAGAAGAGACAATCAGGAAATATTTGTTGAATAAAATAATTAATATTATTATGACTACTGTCATGGTCTTTTTGTTGTTGCAACATTAAATAATATATATGGAAGTACAGATATGAACATGTGCATTGCATGTCTGCACAAGGCATCATCTCAATGAAATGGTTTGTTTAGTCAAAATACATGAAGCAGGTGCTGCCATTCTAAAACCATCACCAATATTTTTTACATCCATTTCTCTGCAGCTAAACACAGGTGTGACAATAAAAGGAAAGGAGGAAAGGACACAAAACTGGGCATCTTTCACTGGAATTTGCCTGAAAAAGAAGAGAATGACAAGAGGTGGTGGGAGAAGAAAGTACTAAGGGGTCCTGTAAAAATATGTGGCCAATTTACACCTGAGGCTCCTTTATTGCTCATCAATTGCCTCTGCGATAGAGACCAGCTCTGAAATTAGACAAACCTGAGCTCAAAAGATCCTCCAGCATTTGCTGTTGGGTGGCCTCAGGTAGGTGGCTTAACTTCTCTAGGCCTCAGTGTTTTCATTTGTGAAATGAAGGTAATAATAATAACTTTCTCCTAGGGTGATTCTGAAGACTGAATGAGGGAGTGAATGACCAAAGGCATTTACCATGCCTCACAGAGAGTACTCAATTGTTACTGTTATTATTTTTATTGTTGTTGTTTGGGCTTTAGTTCCTCAGGTCTTCTCCTCTGTCCAGTTCATTTGTCCACTCACTCAATTAATATATATTGAGTGCTGAGACAACATGACGTATCAGCGTAGGCTCAAGAAATACAGTAGAAAATAAGACAAGTATTTAACAGACTAATGCAGTTAACACTGGAAATAATTAAACATTTACTGAACATTTATTCTAACCAGTTTCTATTCCAAATGCTTTATATACATTGTCCCATTTAATATTCTCACAGTACCTCCATGAAGTACACCCTTTTGTCATCTTTGTTCAACAACCCAAGATTAGAGAGATTAAACTACTTGCACAAGATCATACAGCCAAGTGGTAGACTGAGGTAGACCTCTGTTTAATCTGTGATTAAGCAGCCTCCTCTGTTAAATCACGAGGCCAGGACTCTACCAGGAATTTAGGTTGATCTCCAACATGTGACACCAAGTTGTCAACCACTCTCTAAGCCTGAGGCTCGGGAACAATCTCAGCACTCAACAAATTGGGGAAGATAACAAATTTTCTACTAAACCAAAGCCGTGACAGATCTAATTGAATGCTGGAAGCATTATGATTGCTTGTGATTTGCCCAGGATGAATGGCTCTGCTTGTCTTCATTTCAAAAAGCATCACTTCCTGCCTGCGACACAGCCCTGGAGAATACATATTCTTTCCCCGGAAAATCAGCAAAAACGAATTTCCAAGACATTTCCAACACTCCTCCAACTCACAAGCCCAGCTAAATGAAATTAAATGTCACCTTTCCTGAAGGTGACTCTGTTTTTAAGTTTGAGCAATAGACTGATGTTTAATTTCAAATCCCCAAACATTGAGGCATTGCTCTTGGTAAGTATAAAGATTAATATTTCTGAAGAGGATAGATGGAGGGAAATATCCAGGCAATTACAAGTAACATCCATTAAAGAAACATAATAAATATTTAATGAGTTGAAGGAACTGCTAATATAGGAGAAGCTCAGAAAAGCTGAAAGATCAGTATGTGGGGTGGAGTAGGGTAGGAGGACAGAGAAAGAAAGAGAAAGAGAGTAAGAGAAAGAGAGAATTTACTGCTTTAAAAAATCCTGCTTTCTCAATTCATGTATTTATCAGGCAAGAGGACTGGTTCAGCCCTCTTCCCAGAGTTTGCACCTCTCTTTCCAGCCCCTTCTATTAAAACCTAGGAATTCAGGCATGTAATGACAAGTAGGTAGAACACCTTACATTTGCAGTGGGAAATGTGGCACTGGGAGCTGGAAATGTGTTAGCAAGATGCAAGAATTACATCCTAGAATAATCTAAGGAAGAAGCTAGACTTGATGTTTATACCCTCTGAAATACATGGTGATACTTAACTAGAGGCAGACCTACGAATAATTTAAAATTTTTTTTATATTGAGAGAACAATATATCCTGCTTACAGCTTCTGCCTAGGTTCTGGCATAAACCAATCCTATGTTATAAAAAGAAAAAGGCACTGTATCAAAGGAAGGTTGTAAGAATTAAATGAGTGATTCACAAAGGAATGCCTGGAACCTAGTAAGTGCTGTGTATTAGTTTGAGATTAGTCCGAAATTTAAACAGAAGATTGGCACATAATAGAATTGGATTTTAATAAGATCACTTGAGAATCACGGTGGGTGGAGGATGGATTGGAAGGATGAAATTATAGGTGGGAAGATGTGTTGGGGGGTTGTTACAGGAATCCGGGAGAGAGATGACCACAGCCTGACCCAGCTGGCTGCACTGGGGATAGAAACAAATAAAGAAATTCTGACAAATTCAGAAGACAGAACCCACAGGTCATGACAGTGGTTGACTATGAGTGTACAAGTAAATGGAGAAGTCCTGGGTGATATCCAGGTTTTTTAAGCAAATTGCAGTACCATTTAGCAAGAAGAGAAATGTAAAACAGGAGTAGGCTGGTGAAAAGTTTAGTCTTTATGACGTACATCCATTTTTCATGCTACACAGTTGCCAAGGGGTTTCACAACAAAGGTTCGGGTATAGACTCTGAAATCTGAAGGCCTAGTTTCTAATCATGACTGTTCCATTTACTAGTTCTGTTTCCTTGGGTAAATTAGTAAGCCTCTCTGTGCCACAGTTTTCTCATCAGTAAAATGGAACAATAATAGTAATCTAACTTATGGAAACCTAATTAATTCCTTATGTAAGGCATATAGCATAGAATCTGGCACATTGATATACTCTCCATACATTTTAGTCCTTGTATCACTACATTATTACTGATCACAAAATCAATATGCATAATGAACATCTGAATTGCTTTCCTTTGAATGGATTTACTTGGTCTGAACCTTTTTCAAACTATTGGCCCCTAGTACTATAAGGGCAAAAGCAGACATTTCAGGTATTGCTGTGAGCATACTATTCCCACCTGAAGGTCTTCTGTATTTCCTCCTGCTGGAACATTCTTCCTTCTACCTTCGACTTTCACATCACAGTTGAAACGTTACTTCAAAACTCCTAGAAGAAAACATAGGTGAACAACTCAGTCACACTGGTGTTAGCAATGGTTTTTTGTTTATGACACCAAAATCACATGTAGCAAAAGCACAAGTAAATAAGTGGGACTAGTACATCAAACTAAAAAGTTTCTGCACAGCAAATGGAAACAGTCAACCAGATGGGAAGACAACTCATAAGAAAGGAGAAAATATTTGCAAATCATATATCCGATAAGGGGTTAATACCAAAATATCTAAGGAACTCAAACAATTTAATAACAACAAGAAAACAACCTAGCTGAAATATGGGCAAAGAACCCAAATAGATTTTTTTTTTCCCAAAGAAGACATACAAGTGGCCAACAAGTGTATGAAAAGGTGCTCAACATCACCAATCATTAGGGAAATACAAGATAAAATCGTAATGAGGTGTCACCTCGCACCAGATAGGATAGCTATTATCAAAAAGTCAAAAGAGACCAGTCCTGGTGGCTCAAACCTATAATCCCAGCACTTTGAGAGGCCAAGGCAGGAGGGTCACTTGAGCCCAGGAGTTTAAAGCCAGCGTGGGCAACATGACAAGATCCTGTCTCTTATAAAAACAGCCAGGCATAGTGGCACACACATGTGGTCCCAGCTACTCAGGAGGCTGAAGTGGGAGGATTGCTTGAGCCTGGAAGGTCAAGGCTGCAGTGAGCCATGCACTCCTGGGTGACAGAGTGAGACTCTGTCTCAAAAAAATAAATAAATACATAAGTGTTGACAAGGATATGGAAAAAAAAGAGGGTCCTTTTATATTGTTGGTGGGAATGTAATTGGTAAAGCCGTTATGGAAAACAATATGGAAATTCTTCCCTAAATTAAAAATATAGTACCATATGATCCAGCAATCCCACTTTTTTGTGTATATATCTAAAGAAAATATAATCAGTACCTCAATGAGATATCTTCACTCTCAGGTTCATTACAGCTTTTTTTTTTTTTTTTTTTTTCCCTGAAACAAGGTCTCACTTTGTCACCCAGGCTGGAGTGCAGTGGCACAATCTTGACTCACTGCAGCCTCGACCTCCCAGGTTCAAATGATCTTCCTGCCTCATCCCCACCAAGTAGCCGGGACTACAGGCATGTGCCACCATGCCTACTTATTTTTGTGTTTTTTTAATAGTGATGGGGTTTTGCCATATTGCCCAAACTGGTCTTGAACTTTTGACCTCAAGCAATCTGCCTGCCTTGGCCTCCCAAAGAGCTGGGATTATAGGCATGAGCCACCGCACCTGGCCTCATGTTCACTACAGCTTTATTCACAATACCAAAATATGGAAATAACCTAAGTGTCCACCAGTGGATGGACAGATAAAGAAAACATTGTACACATATATAATGAAATGTTATTCCATCTTCAAAAAGATGAAACTCCTGCCATTTGTGACAACATGGATGAACCTGGATGACATTATCATATGTGAAATAAGTCAGGCACAAAAAGACAAATATTGTATGATGTCACTTATATGTGAAACCTGAAAATACTCAAACTCATAGAAACAGAGCAAAAGGGCACTTAGCAGGAGTGGGAGAGTGGGGGAAAAGGAGAGACATTTGTTAAAGGCATTTGGAAATTACCAAGTTATATTGACAATCGTAAGATGACTCCGTTCTGGAGACTTAATATAAAACATAATGACTACAGTTAACAATAAGGTATACTTGAAATTTGCTAACAGAGGCCGGGAGCAGTGGCTCACACTTGTAATCCCAGCACTTTGGGAGGCTGAGGCTGGTGAATCACTTGAGGTCAGGAGTTCAAGATCAGCCTGGCCAACATGGTGAAACACCATTTCTACTAAAAAAATGAAAACTTAGCTGGGTATGGTGGTGTGCACCTGTAATGCCAGCTACTCAGGAGGCTGAGACAAGACAATAGCTTGAACCCAGGACATGGAGGTTGCAGTGAGCCATGATCATGGCACTGTACTCCAGCCTGGGTGTCTTTAAAAAAAAAAAAGAAAAAGAAAATAAATTTGCTAAGAGAGTAAATCTTAAGTATTCTCACCACCAAAAGAAGGGGGTAATATGTGAGGTAATGGATGTGTTAAATAGCTTGATTGTGGTCATCATTTCACAAAGTTTATGTTTGTCAAGACATCACAATGTACTCTTTGAATGTATAAAAATTGTTTGTCAATTGTACCTCAACAAAGCTAAAAAATAAAATAAAATTATAAGGTTACCTCCCCAGGGAAATTCGCCCTGAAACCCTCTAGCCTCACACTAGGCGAGGAGCCTGTGCTCGGATTCTCTTATAGTATAATACCCTGATGTTTTTCTTTGTATCATTGTCACAAACTTAACGTCAATCTCCTCAAACCAGATTCTAAGCCCTATGAGGGCAGGAAGCATTTTATGATCTTATCCCCAGTGCCCAGGCTAGAGCTTTGCACACAATCAATATAGTTGACTCTTGAACAACACAGGTTTGAACTGTGAGAGTCCACTTACACTTGGACTTATTTCAACCAAACAGAGATGGAAAATATAGTATTTAGGGGATGCGAAACTCCAGTATCCAGAAGGCTGACTTTTTGTATGTGTGTGTTCTACAGGGCTGACTGCAGGACTTGAGTATGTGCACACTTTGGTATATAGGGGCTCTTGCAACCAATCCTTACCAGCTGTGTGACTTCAGGCAAGCACTTTCACCTCTCTAAGCCTCACTGTCTTTATCTACAAAATGAGGATAATGATATAATGATACATTCTACTCTGTAGAGCTGTCATAAATGTTAAGTGAGAACAGATGTGCAGAGTTCTATGCACAAGGCCTAGAACAGCTAAGTGCTCTAAATGCATGAACTATTACTATTATTATGCCGTGTTTGTATTTGATTCCAGGTTATACTCTCAGTAAGAAGAACTCATCCTCCGCCCTCCTGTATTTACAGAACCAGGCTTCCTTGCTTTTCATTAGCCTATTCACCAGTTCTTTTAAGCACCACATGCTAACTATCTAGAACTGTATTAGCAAGAAGAAAAACTTTCCCAGGTTCTCACATGATCCTCCAGGTCAGGGAAAAAAACAAAGTAGAAAAGGAGGATTATTGCCACTGGGAACATTATATATTTTTTGGGCAATTAGACCATCCTCCCCAACTTTGTTCCTCAAGTTCCATTAATCAAATTCTGATTTTTTTAAATCACAAGGATAAAAGCAAAGATGGGTTAAGAAATGTTTGACAAATGAGAAGACGGGTTCTCTCAACTTGCAAGAGTAAACAATGGCTCTATGCCCTATCCAGATATATCTGTTTCTGGCCTGTACCATCCCCTAGCTCCTGCAGTTATTGGCTGCTGACTGCTCATACCTGTACCTGTCTCCAGATGTTGATGGGTTGCCTAGTCCAAAGATGCCTGGGAGTTATGACCTCTTCTCCCAAGGATAGTGTGTGGCCAGTGGCTGACTGATATGGAAGTATAAAATCCAGGCCCTGAGCACTTAGGCAGAACAATTCTAGTGTAATTCACATTCCACAGCATATCCTGAAATCAGGCTGGATGTTGCAAAAGCAAAACAAAACAAAACTATGTACCTATTTTTCCCTTCCTTATTGATGTGATTTGGCTGTGTCCCCACCCAAATCTCATCTTGAATTGTAGCTCCCATAATCCCCACATATTGGGGAAGGGACCCAATGGGAGGTAATTGAATCATAGGGGTGGATTTTTCCTGTGCTGTTTCATGATAGTGAGTGTCACTAGATTCAATGGTTTTATAAGGGCAGCTCTGCTGTACACGCTCTCTTACCTACAGCCATGTAAGATGTGACTTTGCGTCTCCTTTGTCTTCCACCATGATTGTGAGGCCTCCCCAGCCATGTGGAACTGTGAGTCCATTAAACCTCTTTTTCTTTATAAATTACCCAATCTCAGATATTTTTTCATAGCAGTATGAATATGAACTAATACACTTATCTTTCTCTCCTTCCCGTACAGATCCCTCTTGAGGCACCACTGCAATAAATCTCTTGTACAAGAATCCACATCTTAGACTCTGCTTTTAAGGATTCCAAATTCAGATACTGGCCTCTAATTAAACCAGCTATTAATAGGGTTAATGGGACCATTGTAAAAGAGACTAATCATAGCTCCAGAGGATAATGTAAAAAGTGTTTTAAAAGGAGACATTTAAAATAGTAAATCAGATCATCATTACTCCTTAATTTTCCATTCTGTGTAGTTTGAAAAATCCTTCTACATATACTGAAGGAGGTTAATATTGTCCTTCTCCTTTTTGAGATGGATAAACTGAGGCTCGAAGAGGTTAAACTCATCATATTCAAATACATCTTAAACATTTGGTGGCTATTGCTTGAATTAATTTCTTAAGCCCTGTGCCAGATCTTGTAAGCTCACCTATTCAACACCCACCCCACCATCTTCCCTTCCTCTACCCTAGAGGCTAGAAAGTACAATGCATGTTTGCATGCTTTCCCAGTCTTCTCAGCATCTTTTGGTGTCCATGTGATATAACTCTGGTCAATGAAATGAAAACCCCTAGTTAGGGCTTTTCTCCCAAAATAGAAAGCAAAATTGCAAAATGAAGTGCACTTCCTGCCTGCCCAAACATGACACAAGGCCAGAGGTGGAGCAGGTATCTGGAAAGAATAAGGAGGATGAAGAATAGATGCAGATGTGGGAGATGATGAAGCAGAACAAGACGGAGAGCCTGGAATACTGAAAATGCCATGAATCTGGTACACGAGCTGTGGAGGGCCTGTCTCTTGTGACCAGTAGCCAAACATAAATATGAACTGAGACAGAACTTGATACAAGTTTAGGGAAGTTTAAAAATGCAGCATATGCACATGGCCGGAATGGAAGTTCAAGTGTTATTTTAAAAGCTTTTTTCATACCTCTGTATGAAAAAAGCCAATATACTTGCAAAATTACTTAGCTTGCTAGAGGGAAAAGTCATGGACGATCATGAAAAAGTGTTCTTGTTTTCCAGTGATGTATGGCCTAACTCCAACTCTCTATAAAATGAAATGTCTTTGCACAAGTGGATGCAAATGCTTTCTTTACTTCTTAACATAGTCCAAATATTATTTTACATATATTGATTAATAAACAGCAGCCCAATATTATAGGTTCTATTATTACCTCCTCTTTGTAGGTGAGAGAACAAAGGCTATGAGACTGTGCTGTCTGATACGATAGCATAGACTACCCGTATGTGGCTATTTTTCATTTTAATCTAATTAAAATTAAATCAAATTTAAAATTCAGTTTCTCAGTCACACTAGACGCATTTTAAATGGCCAGTAAACACATGTGGCTAGTGACTGCCACATTGATCATCACAAATTTAGAGTATTTTCATCACCACAGAAACTTTCATTGGACAGTGTTGCTCTAATTGGCAAAGTATTTGCCTAAGATTCTATGACTATTAAAAATTTGAACTCATCCCAACTTCTACCTCATAGGACACACAAGCTCTCCTTGGGATGTGTTTTGTGTCCGACTCGCTATTGTAACAAATCACCACAGCTTTAATGGCTTACAATCACACAGATTTACTGTGTTGTAGCTCTGGAGGTCAGGCATCTGAAATGGGACTCACTGGGTTAAAATTAAGGTGTTGGCAGAGCTGTGTTCCTCCTGGAGGCTCTAGGAGAGAATCTGTGTTTTGCCTTTTCCAGCTTAAAAAGGCCTCCTAATTCCTTGACTAGCAGCCTGTTTTCCATCTTCAAAGCCAGCAATCGTGAGCTGTGTCTTCCCCACACTGCTCTCTCTTTGGTTCTCCCTCTTCTGCTTCCCTCTTCCATTCATAAGAACATGTGATTACATTGTCCCCACCCAGATAATACAGGATAATATGTCCCTCTCAATGTCTAATAATTAGCAACCTTAATTTCATCTGTAGACTCAATTCTCCTTTGCCATGTCACCAAACGGGTTCCTAAGTTCCAGGGATTAGGACATGGACATCTTTGGGGGTCATTTTCTGCCTCCCACAAACAGCATTCCCTCCGTGACCTGACCCTATTTGTTTTTCAACCTTTTTTTCCCCCTTGAATCCTTTCTTATATTCCTTGTGCTCCAGCCAAACAAAAATGCTCACTGTCCACCACCAATACCATTCAATCCAACAAACAATTAAAGCATCTTCTATGCTCTTCAAACCTAGAGGAAAAAAAAGATTTAGAGCAGGTCCCTCTCTAGAGGACCTATTCTCCAGGCCCTTGTTTCTTAGATGTTCCATTTTCCACAAACAGCATTTTGAAGCCTACCCGTAGCCCAACTTAGGTGCACTTTAATCCTACCTATCCTAAAAATTCTGTTCCAATACCAACTAATCCACCAGACAATGTCGGAGATCACTCCAGAATCAGATGGTGGTTAGTGGTAGAGCATTTGGCTGCTACTCCAAAGATGTTTCCAGCCACATCTAGGTGTCCCCTTTGGTGACTGTGAGAGACAGGATATGTACAGGATATGGCAAAGGAACAGAAGCATGGACTCTAGAGTCAGAAGGTCTGGGTTTGAATCCCATAAGAAATGGCTTTACCTTCTAAGAACAGAACTTCTTTCTCCTCCTCTCTGTTGTGTATATGTGTGGAGAGAAGAGTGGGGGCTAAGGGTCCTTGTGACTATTTAGATACTTACTTCTCTTCATTTCAACTTGTTTATTTCATTTGTTTTTGCAACTGTTCTATTTAGATGAAATGGACCTTGTTAATATTCTTTATCCTTACATTTATCCATGTCCATTTCAGGATCTTTGTTGAGTGCCTGGGTAGAGCATCCATAAAAGGCCTGTGAACACACAGTGTCACAACAATGCCAAGGACTTTATGATAGTGATAAATGAACTTCAACACAAAAGAAATCTGAGGCCCTATCGATGAGGACAGATGGAAAATAAAATCACATTTTCCAGGGTGATTTATCTAAAGTCATTTATGAGAAGACATTTCAGGGCAAACAGGCCACTATAGAGGAGCATATCTCTCAGGGTAAGTCAACCACCAAAGATGGAAAGATTGTTTTTATACAGCATGGCCTCCAAACGTAAGCCAATATTTCATCTGTTGTTAAATTGAAAAATAAGAAACTCATTCAATACCAGAAGGGGAAAAATCACTTTTTAGCTTTTTGGGCTTACTGAGAGAGACTACGGTGTACACGATGCACTTTTTTTGGCACTTTATTGATAATTTAAAGGATTTTTAAGGGTAATTTTGATGCTACACAATTTTTGCCACATGTGCTGACTTTAAAGACTAACTCCCACATAAGACATGATGCTACCCTTAAGTCCTTTAGTACTTCAGGCCTCAAAAATCATTCATATTATATGAGTTTCTTGAAAAGCCCTCTGATTCTAATGGAAATCGGCCCCACTAAATCCTAGTATTCATGTTTGCTTTTAAACAACTCACACTTTTGGCTTCTTTTAGCATCATGGGCCCAGGCTCTAAAGAGCTTAGGGTCAGATGGGCTTTGAAGTTTAATTATTAAAGCAGCAATTATACAACTGAGAAGAATGAAATTGAAAATGAATCCAGGAGCTGATAGTGGGGTGAGTTTGAGAGGAGTCATGGGAACTGTAAGGACTAAAAGCCACAGACACATCCGAGCAGAGGTTTGCATAAACAAATGAAAAGAAATACAAAGCACTTTACAAAATTATGGAATGGACCTTTCCCTTTATTATTTCCATTGTCTTATCAAAAAAGTGAATGTAATTCTAAAAGCTTGCCTGGTCATTGGGAGATAGAGAATGAAGCTAGAAGGGAGGAGACCTCCGATTCAGACTTAATCTTTTAGCTAAGGCACTGGGGAACTTGGCAAATAACTTCATTTTCTCGTCAAAAAGAGAAGAGCATTTTCTCACAGTGTGTTTCGTGTAACACCAGTTTGTGAAAAGTATTATGTATGTAAAATTTTCTATAGTTAAATAAATTTGGCCTTGCGTGTTTGTCTTGCCATGTTCCCTTCTTAGAAATTCACAATGTCCATTAGCATTTTAAAGACCCTGAGAAGTCCTGCAGCAAATTAAACACTTTGCTTAAATTCAGTATTTCCCAAATATCATTGAGCATAGATACCTTTTTTGGTGAAACATTATTTAAAGTGTGTTTCAAGGAACACACTTTGAGCAACCTCAACAACTTCATGTAAACTTTATGAGGGCAAAAGTCATATCTGTTTGTTCACCGAGGGCCTGGTATGGAGTAAATCGAGGGGCTGGGAGACTATGGTCTGGAGGCAAGATCTAGTTCATGAGTTAAGTATGGTTTTTACATTTCTAATACTTGGGGAAAAAATTACAAAAACAGTATTTTACAACACACACAACATAAAATTCAAATTCCAGCGTGCACACATAAATGTTTAATACACCACGCCCCTTTGTCTGTGTATCTTCTATGACTGATTTCAAATGGCAATGGCAGAGTTGTATAATTGCAACATAATGACAGTAATAGCCCCACAAAGCCTGAAATATTTACTATCTGGCCCTTTATAGGCAAAGTTTGCAGATCCCTGGAGTAGACACTCAACTAAATTGTGCAGATGAATAAATATATTTAACATTCACTATTCTTTCCACTCTCCATGCCAAGCTGCCTCATTTTCTGGGGAGAAGATCAAGGTTATAATTGGTCTGGAACGAAGCCTTCCTTTGTTTAACTGGTATTGTCTTCTTTTTTACTGGTCTCTACTGTAGCTCATCTAAGCAATTACTTGAGCTGAGCAATCGTGTGAATTCCAGGTCTTCTCCACACACCTCACATGTTCCCTGTGAGAAAGATTCATGAGAATCTTTCTCAGATATTAATTACAAACATATGGCAATGTTAGTAAGGAGAGAAAAAAGGAATTAACACTTGGGTGGTTTTGGCTGGGATGTCAGCTTTCCCACCATTTTTGTTTGGAAGGGATGAACATAGCAAGAAGAGAAAAGGTGGGGTGGGGTGCTTTGGACTTCTTTGTAAACACTCTGACGTAAAACATGCAAATCACCCCCTGAGAAAAGACCTAGAACACAGATTCTCACTACCACAACCCAAGCTGAAGCAGCAGTACAGGACACTGGAGTCAGACAGAAAGAACATGGTCTGAACCCTGGCTACTGATTCTTAGTTTCCATGTAACCTTAGGCAACAAACTTAACTCTTTTACTTAGAAAAAGGGTCTCCTCAGCATTAACCTGATACCAAATCCTGGCAGAGATACAACAAAAAAAGAAAACTTCAGGCCAATATCCTTTATGAACATTGATGCAAAAATCCTCAATAAAATACTGGCAAACCAAATCCAGCAGCACATCAAAAAGCTCATCCACCACGATCAAGTTGGCTTCATCCCCTGGTTGCAAGGCTGGTTCAACATATGCAAGTCAATAAATGTAATTCATCACATAAACAGAACTAAAGACAAAAACCACATGATCATCTCAATAGATGCAAAAAAGGCCTTAGATAAAATTCAATATCCCTTCATGTTAAAAAAAAAAAAAAAGAAAACCTCTCAATAAACTAGGTATTGAAGGAACATAACTCAAAATAACAAGAGCCATATACGACGAACCCACAGCCAATATCATACTGAATGGGCAAAAGCTGGAAGCATTCCCTTTGAAAACTGGCATGAGACAAGAATACCCTCTTTTGCTATTCCTATTCAACGTAGTATTGGAAGTTCTGGCCAGGGGAATCAGGCAAGAGAAAGAAATAAAGGGTATTGGTATTCAAATAAGAAGAGGAGAAGTCAAATCATCCTTGTTTGCAGATGACACGATCCTATACCAAGAAAACCCCATCATCTCAGCCCAAAAGCTTATTAAGCTGATAAACAACTTCAGCAAAGTCCCAGGATGCAAAATCAATGTGCAAAAATCACTAGCATTCCTATATACCAACAATAGGCAAGTAAAGAGCCCAATCATGAATGAACTCCCATTCACAATTGCTACAAAAAGAATAAAATACCTAGGAATACAGCTAACAAGGGAAGTGAAGGACCTCTTCAAGGAGAACTATAAACCACTGCTCCAAGAAATCAGAGAGGAAACAAATGGAAAAACATTCCATGCTCATGGATAGGAAGAATCAGTATCATGAAAATGGCCATATTACCCAAAGTAATTTATAAATTCAATGTTTTTCCCATTAAACTACCTTGACATTCTTCACAGAATTAGAAAAAAAATTAATTCATATGGAATCTAAAAAGAGCCCAAATAGCCAAGACAATCCTAAGCAACAAGATCAAAGCTGGACGCATGATGCTACCCAACTTCAAACAATACTACAAGGCTACGGTAACCAAAACAGCATGGTACTGGTATAAGAACAGACACATAGATCAATAGAACAGAATAAAGAACTCAGAAATAAGCCTGCACACATACAAACATCTGATCTTTGATAAACCTGACCAAAACAACCAATGGGGCAAGGATTACTTATTTAATAAATGGTACTGGGAGACCTGGCTAGTCATATGCAGAGAATTGAAACTGGGCTACTTCTTTATACCATATACAAAAATTAACAGACGGCAGATAACACTAAATATAAAACCCAAAACTATAGAAATCTTAGAAGAAAATCTAAGCAATACCATTCAGGACACAGGCACAGGCAAAGATTTCATAATGAAAATGACAAAAGCAATTGCAACAAAAGCAGAAATTGAAAGAAACCATCATCAGAGTGAACAGACAACCAACAGAATGGGAGAAAAGCTTTGCAATCTATTCATCTGTCAAAGTTCTAATATTCAGAATCTACAAGGAACTCAAATTTACAAAAAAAAAACCAAACAACCCTATTAAAAAGTGGGCAAAGGACACGAACAGACACTTCTCAAAAGAAGACATACATGTGGCCAACAAACATATGACAAAAAGCTCATCATCACTGATCATTAGAGAAATGCAAATCAAAACCACAATGATATATCATCTCATGCCTGTCAGAGAGCTATTATTAAAAAGTCAAAAAAAAACAGATGCTGGTGAGGTTGTAGAGAAAAAAGAATGATTTTACGCTGTTGATGGGAGTATGAATTAGTTCAACCATTGTGGAAGACAATGTGGTGACTTCTCAAAGACCTAGAGGCAGAAATATCATTTGACCCAGCAATGCCATTACTGGGTATATATCCAAAGGAATATAAATCACTCTATTATAAAGATATATGCACACATATATTCATTGCAGCACTATTCACAATAGCAATGATATAGAATTAACCTAAATGCCCATCAATTATATATTGGATAAAGAAAATGTGGTTGTACATATACACCATGGAATTCAATGCAGCCATAAAAAAAGAATGAAATCATATCCTTTGCAGGGACATGGATGGAGCTGGAAACCATTATGCTCTGCAAACTAACACAGGAACAACAAACCAAACACTGCATGTTCTCATGTATTAAGTGGGAGTCTAATGATAAGACTACATGGACACATGGGGAAAACAACACACACTGGGGCCTGTCAGGGGTTGGGTGAGCATCAGGAAGAATAGCTAAGGGATCCTGGGCTTAATACCTAGGTGATGGGATGATCTGTGCAGCAAACCACCATGGCACATGTTAACCAACTTAACAAACCTGCACATCCTGCACATGTACCCCAGAACTTAAAATAAAAGTTGCAAAAAAATTTCTAAAATAGATGCTTTCGACAGGCAAAATAAATAAAAGAAACATAAGTAATTACACTGTGTAACAGGGATAAAAAGTTAAAACTCATGTACTATATGAAATGATAAGTCTAAGCTAATACTGATCATAGCTAACACAGTTTTACACTAATTTTAGTAGTGGGTTCCTAGGCAATCAAAATTTTAAAACATAGGAAGAGACTTAACTTTGGTTACCTGAAAAAAGGATACATAAAAGTTCATTCCTAAGTGAGCTTCCTCCTTAGATCACTAACTCTTAATTGAAAGGTATTACACTAACTCTTAATTGAAACATATACAGGAAGAAACTGTCTGTTTCTCATAGTGTGAAGAAGTTGGCTAGTTTGTATAGAAAAAAAAAGTACTTAAAAATATAAAATAAAATTTTGAAAAAGAAAGAAAACAGGCCTCCCTAGCCTTCTCCATGTCTTCCCTTTCCTCCCTGCACTCAGCATGCCAGCCCTCCTTCTCTTCCTCAAAGTTGCCAACTCATATTTGCTGTTATTTCTGCCAGGAAGGTCCCTCCCCTCCATCCCCTAGCTCTCTCTTTACCTGGCTCACTCTCTCATCTTTGAGAAGCCCCTGGGAGGAGATCCCATGCTCTTCCTGACTGCCTCCACTGTGCCCTGTACTTCACAGCACTTAGCACCATCGGAACCACGCACTCGCGTACCTACACTGCATTCACTGTGTCTCCCCTTTAGACCAGCACTGCCAGATATAACCGTCATATGAGCCATAAATGTAATTTTAAATGTCCTCAGTCACACTGTTTTTAAAACTCAAAGGAAGCCGATGAAATGCATTTTAATCATATACTTTATTTAACCCAATATCCAGAATGTTGATTTCAATGTGTCATCAATATTAAAAAATTATTAAAGGTATGTTTTACAGTTTTTTCACACTAAGTTTTAAAGATCCAGTGTGTATTTTACACTTTACAGCACAATTCAATTTGGACCAGCCCCATTTCAAGGTTCGGTACTCTCTCGCAGCCAAGGGCTTCGTAGCGGACAGCCCAGTCATGGAAACTAAACTCCCTGAGGACACACAGCACATCTATCTTACTGCTGAGTCTACAGCACCAGACTGTTTTGCTTCAAGGAAGAGCCAGATAAGTACTTGTTTTGGGGTGTGATTTTTTTCATTTTTTTGGAAAGAATATTTGTACCGAGGAAGAAATGCTGGTACAGAGAGAGGAAGTGATTGGCTCAAGCTCACAGAAATAATTAATGCTAAAGCAATTCTAGCTTCCAACAGCCAACTCTAAAGAGAAACTGTATTGGCCCTGTGCCTCATGGAAACTCTTTGTAAGAATCTCCCCGGTCAATCTGCCACTCTGGATGCCAACGGGCTCCCACAGATCAGCCCAAAGCACATTTATTAAAAGCTTTACCTGGAAAGATAGGGAAAGTTTGGTTTTACAAGAAAAGTTTTCATTCTATTACCTTGTAAATCCTATCAATTAATAGGTATTATGTAAGTGGCATTAACAGGCTCTGTGCGGACTACTGCAGATGCTATTTTGAAACTCCTGTACAGCTATTATATTATCAGTGGTTATTTCCTTCAGTATTCAGGATTCTAGTCAGAGCTGCAAAGTGAGTCAGCATTAGCCTTCCCTCCCAGGCTTGTGAGGGTGTGAGGAGCGTGTGTGGGTGCTGGTGAGGAAGCAAGGAATGTGGTCAGCATACTTCACATTCCTAGCCTTGATTTACCCCCTCTGACAATCAGAGTAGGGTTAGTCATAAAACCTATCTCCTTCAGAAGTTTTCATTGTAAATGAAGGGACAGCAATCACCCCCCATCAAAAAAGAATGTAGAGATGCAAAAAATACAGCCTCAGCCTGAACTTATAAGTAGAACAAAGAGAGTTGCAAAACAATATCACAATATGTTCCTATTTTCCCAATAAATTGCATATTTTATGTATTTATATTAAAGGAAAGTAGTTCAGAAGATTGCTTTTCAAAATATTATATTTATCATTAGCTGGTGAAATTATGAAGGATTTTTAAGTTTTCTGCTCTTAGTTGACTCATAGTTTTACATTTTCTTCAATAGATATGTATTACTTGTGCAGAAAAGTAACAATTGAATATTTAAATAAGCCTGTGCACACATACATGTGCTCATATATGATCCCAAACATTCCAACAGTCTTTAAGTGATAATTATTTTTTGAAATGTCCAATGAAACCCATTATTTCTTCAGCTTTTCAGTAAATGACTTTGGCCCTTTCAAGCTCAAATAGTCCCAAGGACAGGAAACCTGCTGCCCTCAGTGCTATCAACAGCATGAGGAATGTAGCCTCTCGAGAAGTGTAAACAGAAACCACAATCCACCTGCAAGCCACAGGGGGTGAGGGGGCCTTCCCCAGGATGGAGGTGTGGAAGTCAGAGAGCTGGCCTGAGATTTGGCACAGCTGCCAGAAGCCTTGTTAGAAATTCAACATCCTTAACTAGGATGGTTGCCAAAGAAGGTATTAAACAGGCAATCAACCTTCTTCTGTTTTGCTGATGATTAATTCAAGTAGCCATTTCCCACTTTCCTGAGAGAAGAGTTCAGATCAGGATGTAGGCCTGCAAAGGGGTATTTTGAAATAGTCTAAGGGTTTAGATTCCCTTACCAGGAGGCTGCTACCCCAGGCAGAACTCTTACACCAGTGGTTATCAACCAGGTAGACTTTGCTTTTCAGGAGACTTTCGGCAATACCTGAAGACATTTTTTGGTTGTCACAGTTGGTGGGTGCTACTGGCATCTGGTAGGTAGAGTTTAGAGATGCTGCTAAGCCTCCCACAAGGCACAAGACAGCCCACTACAACAAATAATTATTCAGCCCAATATTAATAGTGCCAAGGTTGAGAAACCATACCTTAGATAAGCAAAGAAATTCTTTGATGCTTTGAAGGAAGGCCTACTTTTCTTTTTTTTTTTTTGCTGAAATGAACCATATCACTGATATCTGGCTGTATTCTCATTGGCCAATAGGCCAAAAGAAATTCTCTGAATATTCTCAGTATGTTGAAGATAACACCTATCAGTGAATCCTCACCTTAGGCAGGCACAAACAACGAGCTTCCTTCGTCAAGCCAGCTCCAATCTGTTGGTGGTGACTTCCAGGATGGGTTCTCTGGAAGCAGATCTTGAGATGGTGTTTGAGGTAGGAGATGTTTATTAGGGATCAATAGTTGCAAAGGGAGAAGCAAGATTGGGCAGAGGGAGAAGACAAACTCAGTGCAAGTCTGACAAAACCTCGGCCAGCCTGGAGAAGAGTTCTGGAGCCAGTATTGGTATTTCTCATAAGAAGGAACAGCTGCGTCTTTATAAATCCCCTCCCCTAGCAACCACCTGACTCAGTCACGAGGTGAATGCTCTCCCAGTTAGGGAGTGCACTACAGCTGAGGCTGAACTTAAAGTTGCTGACATCTGGAGTGAGTGTGTGCTGCTAACCACACTCCCTACAGCGGGACATCAAGGCCTTCCTTGAAAGGGAATCTGGATCTCATACCTTCATGTGTATACCACAGGATGCATCCACACTCAGCAAATAGGCATGCTACAGTCCATTAGCAATGCCAGAAGAGTTCTGGAGCCAGTATTGGTATTTCTCATTGAAGGAACAGCTGCATCTTTATAAATCCCCCTCCCCTAGCAACCACCTGACTCAGTCACGAGGTGAATGCTCTCCCAGTTAGGGAGTGCACTGCAGCGAGGCTGAACTTAAAGTTGCTGACACCTGGAGTGAGTGTGTGCTGCTAACTACACTCCCTACAGCTGCACATCAAGGCCTTCCTTGAAAGGGAATCTGGATCTCATATCTTCATGTGTATACCACAGGACGCATCCACACTCAGCAAATAGGTGTGCTGCAGTCCATTAGCAATGCCTCCCATGGTCCATGCGTAGAACAGCACCATCCGTGCTAGGTATTTGGCAACTCTACATTAGAAACAGGGGCCAAGGGGTAAGGCCTGTAATTCCAATATCATGGTGGTACCTGAAAATCAACTGTGTCTGGAGGAAAACCAAAAAGAAGGTATGCCAATGAGAAATGGAAACTACCTGCCATCTAGTTAACGGTCTATCTATTGGGCCGGACTGAAAATGGAAGCGTTCCTTTGCTTTCTCATGATACACTACTTACCCTTCCTTTGTTTATTCCATGTCTTTTATTACACACTCCCTGTGTGAAGAATTTGGCTTTTTCCCAATTCATTAAATTTGTGCCTTCAGTCCCATGGGCTTCTTCAGTCTCTGCAGTCCTAACTAGAAAAGCCTAGTACTATAATAAGTGGCCTTTAAGAGTCCACTTAACCTTCTCTGCTAAGCATCCACTAGCTTTGACTTCGGAAGGTAAGTAGGAAGAGAGTTTTGCCATACTTACATTATTTTTGTGGATTGGATTAAAATGGTCCAAAACTGTTGAGGAGAAAATTCTTTCCTTTTCTAGTAGGAAATCATTTGAAGATCCAGTGTATTGTGTGAGGAGCTAGACAACTCACACAGCTAGTAACGATAATAGTACTAGTGACTTTGGTTATTATAATAAAGATAATTCATGACTTGATAAACGCCATGGGTTAGATGCTAATAATTTTATATAAATTGATTACTGTGTTCAATGTTGATTTTTAATTTAAAAAATAAGACAGTTTTTTTTTAAAAAGTTCAATTGATAGTCTTTATCCACAAGCATTACCTGCAATCAGGTAGGTTGTTGTTTTTGAGGATGCTGCATAATGTTAAATAAAGAACTGTGTAAACCTAATGTTATTATTCACTACAATAATCACAAACTAAATTTGTTTTAGGTCCAATGGGACGTCTGGAATAGCCCTATAGCCATGTGCACTAGCAGCAATGTGTGCAATATATCAAGAACACAATAAAACTGCCAATTTTTCCTATTTAAAGCCATCCACAGGGAGCTTAGATGATGAGTTAACAAAATGAAATGTCATTAATTACATTCCTTGGTAATTTTGATCCAAAAGGGATCATTTTGCTTTTTCCAACTGAATCATTTGTTATAGATGAAGGAGTATAATTTTGGAGCTGCATGAAATATCAGGTAACAGTACTTCATGGAAGCCATTATGCATATGTCTCGGTCCATAGCAGCTTTGTTATCAACCGGTGAAAATATGCTGGTCTGGTCCAAGGAGCCTTCTTAATGAGGAAAAACCTAATGTTTTTGATTTATCTAACTCAGATTTCACACAGTCAACTAGATTTCCTCTTTGCTTCAATAAAATAATTCTAATGATTACTTTTGCTCCACAACAGAGAAGAGCTACCTAGTAGATAGTGAGCTTTCTATCTTAAAGATATTTAAGCAGACCTAGGATCAACACTGAAAACATTGTAGGAGAAATTCATCTCAGTCTATCAAACAAGGATTTGGCTAGCAATATTTCAAAGCTAATTTATTTATTAATTCTACTAGGTATCCAAAGGAAAAGAAAATAATGTTGTCAAGGGGACACCTACACTCACATGTTTATTGCAGCACTATTCACAATAGCAAAGATCTGGAATCGAACTATGGGTCCATCAACAGACAAATTGATAAATGTGGTACATACATAAAATGGAATACTATTCACCTATAAAAAAGAATAAATCATGTCATTTGCAGCAACACAGTTGGAACTGGAAGTCAATATGTTAAGTGAAATAAGCCAGATATAGAAAAACAAATTACATATCTTCTCACTCATCTGTGGAAGCTAAAACAATTGATTTCATGGAGGTAGAAAGTAGAATGATAGATACCAGACCCTGGGAAGGGCATGTGGATGGGTGTGGGGATAAAGAGAGGCTTGTCAATGGGTACAAACATACAGTTAGATAGAAGAAATAAGTTCTAATGTTCAATAGCAGGCTAGGGTGACTATAGTTAGCAACAATGGATTATGTATTTCCAAGTAGTGATAAGGAGGACTTGAAATGTTCCCAACACATAGAAATATTCGGAATGACGGATACTCCAAATACCTTGACTCAATCATTATACATTCTGTGCATGTAGCAAAATATCACATATTCCTTATAAATATAAAAACTTTATACATAGTAAATATGTAAAAGAAAAGTATTGAGCCTTTCTCTTGAGCCTAGCATTATGGGATGAAACTGTGTAAGTCATAGCTCCTATCTTCAAACAAAATAGAATCTAGCAATTGCTTTTAACTTTGAGATTCTGTAAGTTTAACTTAATAAAATTTATATCAGATCTCTATTTTTCATATTTTAAATATTTCCTTTAGGGTCAGTTTTTAAAATAATATTATATGTGTTTTTTAAAATATAGAGCAAAATACATGAACATATCATCTCACCTTTTATCTTGGTGTAAGTTAGCTATTGCTGTATAAAAAAGACGTGGCTCTGAACAGCCATTATTTATTGTTGTAGTTCACATGTCTGTGGACCAGCTAAAAGATGGGTGATCTAGGTTGGCCTGAGTTGGGCAGTTCTGTTCATCTTGGCTGGGCTCATGTATCTGCAGGTTGCCCAGAGGTTTTGCTGTGGGTTAGGCTTGACTAGAGTGGCTCCAAATAGTAGTAGATAAGGACTGGAGAGAGTGATTGAAAAGCTACCACAATGTTGTTTACCCTGAACCAGAAGGAACTTTAGGATCTGCATAGGAGAGCCTTACTGCATAGATATGAGTCTCATTTTTGCAGAAGAGACTTAGAGTTTGCTCCATCCTCACAGAAAGAACCCCCATTCCTCACAGAAAGAACTTACTCAATAAGCGGATGCCATGTCTCCCTGGTCCCAGAGACCTGTGGAGATACTGACAGTGTATAGGGTAAGGCTCCTCTGTCCCTGGAAGCCCTGTTGTTATGACAGATCTGATGGCCTGCCTCACTGTACCATCAACCCACACAGAGGAGGCAGAAGTGCTTCTACCCTTGCCTCGGAAAGGTCCATCGCAACCCAACCTCAGCCTCAAAATAGACAAAGAAAAATGATAATAAATCCAAGAGATACAAGAGTCCAAGGGAGCCAAGAATCCTGAGGAAGAACAAATAGAACCATCAGAACAGACTGATACTGAAAAGGAACTGTTGAAAGAGGCAGGCAACAACTTCAATAAAAACAAAACAAGATGACCTAGATTCATATATAATATGCACTGGTGCATATCTTCCCCCCACACATAGACACATACACAGACAGACATGTACACTTTTCTGTAACTAAAAATATGATTAGGGGCATCCAAATCTGTAAAGAGGAAGTCAAACTGTCACTATTTGCTGATGACATAATTGTATACCTAGAAAATCCTAAAGACTCCTCCAAAAAGCTCCTAGAACTGGCACATGAATTCAGCAAATTTTCAGAATGCAAAATTAATGTATGCAAATCAGTAGCCCTGCTACGCACCAACAGCAACCAAACTGAGAATCAAATCAAGAACTCAACCCCTTTTACAATAGCTGCGAATGACAAATAAAATACTTAGGATGTACTTAATCAAGGAGGTGAAAATCTCTATGAGGAAAACTATAAAACATTGCTGAAAGAAATCATAGATGGCACAAACAAATGCAAACATATCCCATGCTCATGGATGGGTAGAATCAATACTGTGAAAATGGACATACTACCAAAAGCAATCTTCAAATTCAATGCAATTCCCATTAAATTCTACTATCAATCTTCACAGAAATAGAAAAGAAATCCTAAAATTCATATGGAACCAAAAAAGACCCCACATAACCAAAGCAAGACTAAGCAAAAAGAACAAATCTGGAGGCGTTGCATTACCCAACTTCAAACTATGCTATAAGGCCATAGTCACCAAAACAGCATGGTATTGGTGTAAGAACAGGCACACGGACCAATGGATCAGAATAGAGAGCCTAGAAATAAAGCCAAATGTTTGCAGTCAACTGATCTTCAACAATACAGGCAAGAACATAAAGTGGAGAAAGGACATTCTATTCAACAAACAGTGCTGGGATAATTGGCAAGCCACATGCAGAAGAATGAAACTGGATCCTCATCTCTCACCTTATAGAAAAATCAACTGAAGATGGATCAAAGGCTTAAATCTAAATCCTGAAGCCATAAAAATTCTAGAAGATAACATTGGAAAAACCCTTCTAGACATTGGCCTAGGCAAAGACTTCATGACCAAGAACCAAAAAGCGAACACAACAAAAACAAAGATAAATAAATGACACTTAATTAAACTAAAAGCCTTCTGCACAGCAACAGAAATAATCAGCAAACAGACAACCCACAGAATGGGAGAAAAATCTTCGCAATCTGTACATCTGACACAAGATGAATATCCAGAATCTACAAGGAAGACAAACAAATTAGCAAGAATAAAATAATCCCATCAAAAAGCGGGATAAGAATATGAATAGACAATTCTTAAAAGAACATATGCAAATGGCCAACAAACATATGAAAAAAATGCTCAAAATCACTAATGATCAGAGAAATGCAAATCAAAACCCCAATGTGATACCACCTTACTCCTGCAAGAATGCCCTTAATCCAAAAATTAAAAAATAATAGACATTGGCAGAGATGTGATGAAAATGGAACACCTTTACACTGTTGGTGGGAATGTAAACTGTAAAACCACTATGAAAAACAGTATGGAGATTCCTTAAAGAACTAAACGTAAATCTACCATTTGATCCAGCAATCCCACTTCTGGTATCTACCCACAGGAAAATAAGTCATTATACGAAAAAGATAGTTGCACACATACATTTATAGCAGCAGAATTTGCAATTACAAACATATGGAACCAGCCCAAATGCCCATTAATCAACGAGTGGATAAAGAAAATGTGATATGCATATATATACCATGGAATACTACTCTATCATACACAGTGGTGGCAGGGCCTAGCTGCCACAAAGAAGACATGTTTTAGGCAAGTACTCATATATTTTAGGCAAAAAACTCAAGGACTATATTTGTGACTAATCATATAACACCTTATTTTAGTTTCTGTTCTGTGGAAAGTGTAAAGCATTTCAATAAAAGGTTTTAATATAGATTTTTTGTTTTGCACCCATGCTGTTGATTGTTAAATGTGATAGTCTGATCATGATGCTGAATAAATGTGTCTTTAAAAAAAAAAAAAACATTATTTTAAAATTTAAAGCACCAGAAGATGAGCTGAAACTGAAAGTAGTCACTGATGAGACTCGAATTAGTGACCGAAAATCAAGTGAAAGAAATCTCTGAAATAGCAGAGCACAAATTCCTCTTGTGAGAGGAAAGATAAGAGATTTAGTTACTAAATCCTGGAGACCACGAATCAGTTTCATAAGGAGAAAGAGACAAATGGAAGAGCCACACTAATTTTACAAATTGGGGTAAAAAGTATTCCAAGCAGTAGAGAGGCCTGAACCTAAATTCAAGCTGATTTAAAAGAAGAGCTTCAGATCTCTAATAAAATTCCAGAACTCCAGGAATAAAGTATTTAAAAAGAAAATAATGCCCCAAATTATCACTACCAAAAAATCCCTACTTATTATACTAAAGAATAAAAATAATATTTACATAAGGTTAGAAAATTCAATAGTATGTAAAACTGTGAAAGAGAAAGTAAAAATCTTATTTATCCCCTGCATATTCCTCCCTCAGACTTTTCTAGGAAAATGGAATAATTATTAACAGTTCCTGAATTTACCACAACACTCTAAAGTTTATGCATATACCAATACATATACCCATGTTTGTTTTTTTATTTAGATTAATAATACTTCTGCAGTTTATCCAACTTTATTAGCGTATTTTTATATCAATAGATGCTTATTTTTTCCTTATATTCTGCTTATGTAACCTAATTCTTTTTAATAACCACATTGTACATTTCATAATATTGAAATGATATAATTTTTCAAACAGTTCCTTATTAATGGACACTTTGATTTTATTTAAGTTGTTTTCTCTTACAAATAGTGCTACCATGAGCAAACGCCTAAATACATTTTGTAGATCTTTTGTAAGCACCTATACAGAGAAATTTCAAGCAGTGAAATTGCCAAGTCAAAGATATTTGCATTTTTATTAATTAAAAGCCTTGAAAATTTTCTGGTACTTAGTAGGCACTCAATAAACACTTTAAAAACTAAAACGTTTATATTGTCTATCAGAAAGATTGCCTTGATTTATCACAAATATTAAATTATTTAAAAATCCCTGTAATAGTTTAATTGTGACCCTCCCAGAAGATATATTTATTTCCTAATTTCCAGAACCAGTGAATATGACCTTATTTGGCAAAAGGGTCTTTCCTGATGTGATTAAGAATCTTGAGATGAAGGGATTACCCTGGTTCTGTAGGTGAGCCCTAAATGCAAAGATAAGTGTCCTTATAGGAGAGACACTTGACAGATACATAAAGGGAAAAGAGATGTGAATGGGGAGACTGAGATTAGAGGTATGTAGCCAAAGTCTAGGAAGGAGGGGCAGACACCAAGAGCTAAAAGAGGCAAGGAACAGATTTTCCCCTAGAGCCTCCAAAGGTCATGTGGCTCTGCCAACACCGTCATTCCAGAATTCTAGCCTACAGACCTGTGACAGAACACATTTCTGTTGCTTTACGACACTAAGTTTGTGCTAATTTGTGATGGCAGCCTCAGGAAACTAATACAATGATTATTACTAAATTGGAGATTGCCAATACAACAGGAAAGGGCATCTAGAGTTTGGAGGCAAATTGATTATGACACAAAGAGGAGTCAGGCTGCAGAGTTCTGCCCCTGTGGACACACTTTGTAGCTCTCTCTCCAATGACCACTGCCATCTCCAGTTCATGCCTTTTCCCAGATACTTCTGAAACTGAGACCCAAAACAACTAAACAAGGGAAAAGAAACACTAACTTATCAATTTTTCTTGGTTTTGGCACAGGCAGATCAAATACAAATTGATCAAATCCAACTTTGAAAAGAAAGTTAATAAATCCTTTTTCTTTTTTTTTCTTAAAAGCCCAGGTGGTGGCAGATGGAGACTAGCACATCTATATCCATCAAATCATAATTGATCCAGAGAGAGCCTTGCTGGAGAGAGGAGAGCATTTTCCCAGGCAATCTTTGGTCTCTCCCCTGGTGGAGAATTATCATGCCATCTGGAAAAAGGCAGTATCCTTTCACAGACATTGTGCAGCTAATTATCAACCAATTCCAACATAGATTGGCCTAGGACCATGGAGTGACCCCTTCTTTATTCCCAAGTCCCAAGCCACTGCTCTTAGCAACCAATTTTAATTTAATGAAACTAATCCTACTTTATGCTTAAATAATGCTTACTGTTTAAAAAGCACTGACAAAGGTAGAACCTGAATAGTTTTATGTTGTTTCTCACAACAAAACTATGAGATGGAAATGGGGCAAACATCACTGTATACATTTTACAGAAGAAGAAACAACAAAGTTTAGAGAGGCTACATGATTTGTCACGAGCCTTAGACTTCAAATTCATTGATGTCCTCTGCACCATAATATCTCTTGAGAATTTGAAGTAGATATCAATAAAAAATTACTCTGGGGCCAGGCACGGTGGCTCACTCCTGTAATCCCAGCACTTTGGGAGGCTGAGGCAGGCAGATCACCTGAGGTTGGGAGTTCAACACCAGCCTGACCAACATGGAGAAACCTTGTCTCTACTAAAAATACAAAATTAGTCAGGCATGGTGGCACATGCCTGTAATCCCAGTTACTTGGGAGGCCGAGGCAGAAGAATCACTTGAACCAGGAGCTGGAGGTTGCAGTGAACCAAGATCGTGCCATTGCACTCCAGCCTGGACAACAAGAGTGAAACTCTATCTCAAAAAAAAAAAAAAAAAGAGTCTGTTTATTTTTCAGATGCTCTCTTTTGTTAGGAGGCTAGGTGTCTCTGAGCCGAAAAGGAATTCTCTGTGTGTATATACATGCAAAGGAAGATGAATAAGACATTTCTAAACACCCAAGCCCCCAATATCCTGAGTCAAATATTAGTTCATTGCTCATTATGCGTTTTACTTTGGATAAGATTAACTTTTTAAAAATTATCCCAAGCTGAACTCTATCATGGATTAAATGTAGATTTAGCCTCTACCATCAACAGCATTACTGGCCTCCTGCTACCATATATCTTCTGATATCCAAGGCAGGAGATAATCAGAGAGACCATATATATTTTAAAACTTATTGTCTAAGTATATAGCTCTCATAAGACTTGATTTTGATATTTCCTTGGCAATTCACTAATAAGTGAAGTTTTCAGGTGGTCATTCTCCATAGGGCTATAGAAAGAAAATTAAAAGCAAGATCAATTGTGCTTTGTAAAGTGCAGGAAAAAAATCCTGAATTTTTTATGACTACCAGACACCAAAAAAGTTATTTTCTAAAGATAATTCCCATTTCTGTTCCATGAGTCATGGAGGAATAAGCAATTTGAATTAAAGGCAAGAAATTCTGGATTCATATATTCAAATTTATTTATTCACAAATATATAAAGAGTCCCCACTCTGTGCCAAGCATGTACTGGGGCTAAAGCAGTGAGAAAAATAGTCTCTTGTCTTAAAAAGCATACATTCTACTGGGCAAAGTAAGACAATGAACATATGTCAATTTAGTATCTCGTTTTCAGCAAAACATGTTCAGAGATTCAAAGCTGACCACTCCTGCTGCCTTCACACAGACACCCTGAACTGGAAGATTACAAAAAGCCATAAACACAGACAAAGCAGCTGGCTCGTGTCTATAATTTTAGGTAGCCAAGAAAAACTGCCTGTGGCAATCATATACGCAAAAAAACAATCATTCAGACAATGCAGAAAAATGCTATCCTTGCAAAGAAATTTTTAAGGATGTAGACTCCTCTAAAGGATGGACCTCTGGGAGGGAATATATGTTTGCCAAGAGCTCCTTCTGGTGTTTGGGGGACTTCTTCCACTTTCTTGCACCTGTTCTGCTGTTATATTCATATACGTTCCCAGAGACTGTGGGAGGGAAAACACAAAACACAAACCAAGTAAATTACAATGAACTTGCAAAGCATTTATTCTTCCCATGAAATGTTTATTGAGCATTTGCTAGATAGCTGGCATAGTAACGAGTTTATCTTCTCAAGTCTTGTTCTTTTACCAAAGGAAAAACTAGAAGCAAAACCTGAAGCAGTATGTGGTTTCACATGCATTTAAAATTGCCCCTTTAACACAAGGGAGTTCATTCGTGGTATTGGAACAGTTTTGCATCTTGACAGTGGCAGTCGTTATCTGAATCTATTACGGTGATTAAATGTCATACACACAGACATATTTTTAAAAGTATATGCAATAACTGGGGAAATCTGAGTAAAGCCTGTGGCCTAGTTAGCTGTACTGTATCAACATCAATTTCCTGATTTTGGCAATGCACTATAGTAATGAAAGATGTTACCTTTGGGGAAAGCTGGGTGATGGGTACACAGTACCTCTCTGTATTATTTTTCATAATTTTTTGTGAGTTGGTAATTATTTGAAGAGCAAATGATTTTTTAAGTCAAATGGGTTTTTTAATTGAAATTAATCTGCCATGTACAGTATTTAAGGTATAATTAGCCAACCCTTCACAGAAACAATAATGCAGTAACAGTAATATATAACAGAAAGAAAGTAAAAAATGACCTGATACAGTAGAAAAACAACCAATTATTTCTTAGGTAACTGAGGTTAAATTAATAATTACACTGAGGTGTAATAAAAAGAATAATGATAACAATAATAGCTGATCCTATAGTATTTGCTATATGCCAGACTCTGTTTTCATATATCAATTTATGTAAATGTTATTTGCCACATTTCAGAAATAAGAAAGCTGGAGAACAGATATGTTAAGTAATCTGCCAATACCACGTCATCTATAAGTGGCAGACCTAGATTTGAATCCTGACAGTCTAGCTGCAGACTCTAAATACCAATAGCCCAGGGTAGGGAGCACGTCTTGTCTCTCTTTAGGTTGGGCTCCATGAACAAAATAGTGCCTTATGCGTCATATTTCAGGTTCCACAGAACATTTGATAAATGATAGTGTGTTCTAACACATATTGCTAAACCCATTTTTATTTTAAAATATTTCTGTTCTTTAAACGTCATGTGAAACTTTACAGTGCTGAATCTGCTCTCAAAGATACATTAATTGAAAGGTGATTCTTCTGCCAGGACCACTGTACTAGAGTGGACAATGCACTTCTCTGGAAACCCCCTTCCTTCACACACACAAAAATCTATACCACCAAAAAAATCTATACCCTCATTCAATAGTTCATGTTGAAACTGAAAACTAATTGCCAAGGCACATATCAAACATCCAGGTTCAAAATAAGCCAAATGCATCCATCTAAACATAGAGTAACTGTGTCCTCCTACTGAGTAGACCGAAGGCGATGAGTATCCATCAAACGCTGAATTGACAAAAAGTGACTACGATAGGTTGCTGTTTTTATTAGAGCATGTATACTTGTTTTTTTGTCCTGAAAATGAAGTCTTTGTTGATGCACTGGTTTTTGCCAGGCCATTCAATGACAGGAGAGGTCATGCATAGTGTTAGGGATAAAGGTTTCTGTGGCACACTGCTTGGCTTCTCATCCTGACTTCTTTCACTCACTCAACTATGGTTCTGGGGAAGTTGCTTTGCCTCTCTCTGAGCCACAGTTTTCTCCTTTATAAAATGAGGATAATAATACTAGCCACTACCTCACAAGCAGTTGTGAGAATGAACAATTCATGTAAAAGCATTTTGACCACACTCAGAATTCAGTAAATGTTTGCTATAATTTGATTTTAGAAATCCCCTAAAAACATCTTGCCACAAGTCTGCAACTGCATAGTTAAATATAAACTTTCTCAGTTTGCCAAGAATAATAATGTTAAAATCAAATAGGTTACAGAGCAGCATTACTCACAATAGCCAAAAGGTGGAAGCAATTCAAATATCCATTGAGGGATGACTGGACAAACAAAATGTGGTATGTACTTACAGTGGAATATTATTCCACGTTAAAAAGACAGGAAATTCTGATGCATGCTGCAACATGGATGAAGGTTGAAGAAAGATATTATGCTAAGTAAAACAAGCCAGTCACAAAAAAACAAATATCGTATGAGTCTACTTGTAGGACGTACTTAGAGTAGTCAAATTTATAGAGACAGAAAGTAGAATAGTGGTTAACAGAGGCTGTGGGGAGGGGAGATTCGAAAGTTACTGTTTAATGAGTAAAGAGTTTCAGTTCGGGAAGATGAAAGAATTCTGCAGATGGATAGTGGTGATGGTTGCACAGCCATGTGCATGTACTTAGTGCCACAGAACTGTACACTTATAAATGGTTAAAATGATAATTCTGTTGTATATATTTAACACAATAAAAAATTAAATAAGTTAATAATTATGAAGTGTTTAGAACAAGCCTGGTACATTGTAAGTACTAAATAAGTATTTATAAAATACGCTTTTTAAAAGACAGAAACAAGAAATGGCATATGGCAATTTTTATTAGCTCCAATACTAATAAGAAAGTAGAGAAAGACCCCAGAGAAGGGCATGGAGGTCTGTGCAGGCTGCTCTGTCATTCTTACACCAAGAAGTCTAGTACAAGACACTCCACCCTCTGCTGGCACACGAGTCATCCTGCTGCCCTTGTACCAAACGACCTCACTACCTACTCCTCATCTGACTCTGTTCTACCACTATTAAGGTTCAGTCTCTGCTGTAAAAATTTATACCACTCTTTTCCTCCCTTTCTTTGAAAGGAAAGAAAGCCATGTGACTCTAGACACATTTATTCCATACTCTCTCTGAGCCTTGTTTTAATATCCATAAAATGGGAACAATAATGGTACTTCTTTCACCGGAAGATAGCATATGAAAATAGAATGCTAATTCTCATTGTTTGGAACTTCAGTGGGACAAGTCATGTTTGGCATAGGTGAGCACTCAATAAATGTTCATGTATGCTTTCAATGAATTCCCGGAAATTGGAACTCATCAGAGCCAAGTTATTTAATATAGATCAGATTGGGATATAAATAGCATGTTTTTAATTTTACAAAATATTTTTAAAAGGAATGACTTTCTTTAAGGAGAGCTTAGCAGTCAGTAATAAAGCATCAATATTTTCATGCCAAGCTATCCAGAGCTGTCAGGATTAACTTGCAGTGAAGTATCTCAAGCTGTTATCACGCCAATGAGTCTTTTATGGCTAATACCCCATGTTGAGTGACACTTTACAAAATGACTTTTACATTTGTTATATTCATATTTAAACTTCACAAGCACCCCGTGAAAGAGAGAAAGCCCACACTATCATGCCTTCTTTACAGCTGGTAAAAGGGAGACTCGGGGAGGTTAAGTGCTTTGTCCATGTTCACGTAGAATGTTAGTAGTTGTATCAACACTCAAACCCTAGTCTTCTAAACCCACACCAAGGCTTTTACTAAAACTCTGATGACTTTAGATTTCTGCCTCTTTCTTTAGAGAAGAAATACGTGAAAAAAAGACAAACTTCAAAATGTTTTATAAAATAGAGTATGATCTGCTCCGCAATTCCAGGGATTATAACGGATAAATCTTTAGACCAGGGAGTGCAAATTGATGACCCATTTGGACTATAGATGTGGTTGATTAAAGAGAGCCACAAATTCTTTGACTCCCATACCTTAAGAAGTGGGGTGTATGCTCCTCTCTTTGAATCTGGATAGACTCTGCTTTAATGAGGCAGAAGTAATGCTATGCTAATTTCCAGGTCTGATCCTGAAGAAACTACAACTTTCCCTCCTATCTATTGGCTTTCTCCGGGAGGTCTAAACTGCCATGTAGGGTGTCCATATATCCCTGCTGGAGCAACTGCATGAAGAGTCCTGTATTAGTCTGTTTTCATGCTGCTAATAAAGAGACACCTGAGACTGCACAATTTATAAATGAAAGAGGTTTAATGGACTCACAGTTCCACGTGGCTGGGGAGGCCTCACAATCATGGCGGAAAGCAGAAGAGAAGCAAAGGCACATCTTACATGGCAGCAGGCAAGACTGTTTGTGCATGGGAACTTCCATTTATAAAACCATCATACCTCCTGAGACTTATTCACTACCACAAGAACAGTATGGGAGAAACTGATCCCATGATTCATTACCTCCACCTGGCCCCCCCTTGACATGTGCGGATTATTACGATTCAAGGTGAGATCTGGGTAGGGACACAGCCAAATCATATCACGCTCTCAGATTATATAGAGAGGAAGTGGGACCCAGCTGAGCCCCACCTGCAACTGTCCCCACCAAGGTGTCATGCTTGTGAGCGAAGCCACTGTGACCCACAAGACCAGACAGGCTGCCAACTGAACACCATTGAAGTGACCCTTTACAAAGCAAAAAAAAAAAAAAAAAAAAAAAAAAAATGCCCAGGTGATACCTGCACAAATTCCTGACACACAAAAGTGTGAGGATATACAATAAAATAGTGATTATTCTAATAGTAATTCTTGGGGGAAGTTTTTTGCAGAAAAAATAACCAGGGAAT
>CAUYLG010037714.1:0-44368 GCA_963573385.1 Cacajao melanocephalus
AATACTTTGGGCAGTATGGCCATTTTCATGGTATTGTTTCTTCCTATCCATGAGCATGGAAAGATTTGCCACTTGTTTGTGTCCGCTCTGATTTCCTTGAGCAATGGTTTGTAGTTCTCTAAGAACCAGAGTTTTAAAGATTATATGACCATTAGAGATATGATATGAACCTAACACTTTTTGACACCAAAACCCATTTGTGGAAATACTGATCTGGTATGGAAAGGGATGTAGTTTTCAAGTTTCTCTGGGCATAGAGTCCCGAGTTCTGTTGGCGGCAGAGGAGTTGGAAAGGGTGAGGAACATGGGGCAGCCATCTCAGGTGGCTGCACACTTCTTGTTCAGGATCTTGGCCTAGGACTTCACTTGAACCTACGGTGACAAGATGACTTAGATGAGAGAAACTTCTATTGTAAAGCCTGCTTCTCACTGTAACTGTTGGGTTAAGAAAAGCCCAACTCTGCCACTTTCCTAGCTGATAATCTTGGTCCAGTTGCTCTCCATCTTTGAGCCTTAGTTTGTTCTTCTACAAAGTGAGGATGATGATAAGACTTACCTTGCTGGGATTTGGATGGGATTAACTGCATAATGCACAAAACGTCAAGGTCATTGCAAAATTATAATACGTTAGCAGAATGGTGGCTATTCATGACTATTTCTAGATACCATTCAGACCTGTGAAGAGGGTCCATACGAAAGGAGATTTCATGAGCACTGGCTATCATGTATTTCCAGATAAGGACTGCAAGGAGTGACTTAACTACTGAAATCAAGGTATCACGTGCATGTGAGAGGTGGGAGGAGTGGGGCAGATGATAAATCGGCAAAATCACCGAGAAAGCCAGGTCTCTGGGGAAAGTCTTGTTTCCCTTTGGTAGCTGGTGCTGCAGTTCAGCCCTGGATTTTTGTCCAGGTACCCAGGTGTGCTTTGAGGATTTCCTCAGGAGTCTGGTATTTTGCTTCATTGACCTTACCCACCTCTGCCTCTGCATGCCTTTGTGTCTTTACTGAACAGGGCCTGTCTGAGTACACCACACAGCACTGTGGGGCCTATAAATACACAGTGACAGGGCAAACTAGTTCAGATGCAGTTGTTGCTGACTCAGACATTCGCTCCTCTGGCAGAAGGGAGTCACCATAGGACTTAAATAGGTGTGGCTCGCCCCTGCCCTGGTGTGGGCTCCTTACTCCTTGTCTGCCTTTCCCACCATCCTGCCTGCCTCCCAGCCACCCTCACTGACGGAAGGTCCCAACAGAAGTCGGCCCTTTCACAGGTCTTCCATACCAAGGAGACTGCTGGGGTCCTGGTGTCTTGGTACTTTTCCATTCTCTCTTTGTCCTTTGCCACCGTGCCAGCAGAAGAGATGCTGGGAAAGAAAAGGTTGTCATTGTCACAAGAAAGGAGATAAGGTAAAGTATGACAAATTTCCCAACTGTGCTCTGATTCGCATTGTGGGGAGAGGAGGCAGTTTTTCTCCCCACCTTGGAACTGCACAGAATGGTTGACAAAACAGGCAACTTCTCATCCTTGGAAGATGAGTTTAAAATAGGCCATTAGACAAAAGTAAGCTAAGAGCCAGTGTAGTGCTGAATATACCCATTCTTATAAAATCTGCTATTTTGGAGTTAAATGTTGTGGAAATTACCGAATTTGCATTTAATTATTTTAATAGATCTTGTTTACAGATGACTAGGCAAAAATAAAAAAAAAAAATTCCCCAAACTAATTCACTTTGACTGCTCTGGTTGTAACTGTGCCTAAAATAGAAAAACTTACTCTGAATATTTTCTCAAAGTCAGAGGGAAAGCCAGCTTTAATTCCATTTTGTCTCATTGTCAATACCACACATACCGTTTCTTGTATTAAATGAGATTTATACTTTTGAAGTCAGGGATAAAATATATTTTCCCTGGTGAAGGACTCTTCTAGATCTGACTCCTGATTGGCTTGTAGACTTTGTTTTGGGTCAAATGAGGGAAAAAGTGTTACATCGTCCACAAGAGCATGACCTTTGTGGTTAAGCAGACCTGGGGTTGGATTCAAGCTTTGCTTCTTACTAGCTGTGTATCCTTGGGCAAGTCACGTAACCTCTCTGAGTCCTTTTACTGTTTTCAAATAGAGATAGCAATTTAACTGTGTCAGAGTGTTATAAAAATTAACAATAAGGTATGTAAGGCAGCTACTAAAGTGCCTGGCAAACAGTAGGTCCTCAGTAAATAGATATTGCTTCCCATTTCCTCCTCTCCTTCCATCTTTAGATGTCATCAGTCACTTTCTTCCTCCTTGACAGAGAAAACTTGATAGGTTCAATGGTTTGTCAAATGCTTTCCAGGCCCCAAGGATAACTGAGAGAGAAGAAGAATTATTTTCTGAGCAATCGTTGTTTCTGGCCATACTTGAGGGCAGCTTGTATTTGGAGGCTGTTTCTCAGAAGGAGATTGGCAGGTGTCTAATGTACTCGAAATGCTGTTTATTCCTATCTCTGCTTTGGGGACACCCAGGCCCATCAGCCTGCAATGAGCAATCAGCCTTTATGCTTTGAAGCTCAGCTGAGAATGTTGGGAAGTGGTCAGCTTTGCTGTTTTGTTTCTGTGTTGGCAGATCCCCTACGTGCTGCAGAGGTTGCACATCTTAATTAAACGGGGAAGAAGCAATGAGTGAAAGAGGCAGATGAGAGGGGACATACGCATGTATGATCACTTCACGGGGCCAGGGTACAAAAAACAAAAAGGGAAATGGTGATGGTAAGGGGGGTGGCTTCCAGTATTCTCCTCAGAACTGTTCTAGCTCCCTTGAGTCTCAGCATAATACTTGCCACATATCAAGGAAAAGGACTACAGTCCAGACCATCTTCATTTTACTGAACTCTACCCTTGGGTTTCCAAGTATGAGAGGATAGCACATTGATTCAGCAAACACTGCACCATGAGTTCCATAAAGGCAGGGGCTGTTGACGATCTTTTCTCACCAGTGTACTTTCAGCATTTAACATACTATCAGGCACCTAGTGAATACTCGATAAATAGTGAATGAGTTTATACAGCAAGGCAATCACCTCTAGTGCAAGGACTCTCAAGCTTGAGCACACATCAGGATCACTGGGAGAGCTCATTAAAACACAGATTGTTGTTGGCCAGTATGCCTAGAATTTCCAACTCCTTATATCTGGGGTGGGGCCTGAGAATTTCCATTTGTGGTAAGTTTCCAGGTGATGCTGTTGCTGCTGGTCCAAGGGCCATGTTTTGAGAAACACCACTTTGTGGTCAAGAATGAAAGTGTTGGAATCAAGAACACTTGAGTCTGAATCCCTGCTTCACTAGGTATTAGCTGGTTAATGATGAGCAAGTCACTTAGGTCCTTTAAGCCTCTGTTTTTCTACGTCTATGAAGTTGAAATAATAATACCTATGTCACAGGATGATTAAGAAGATTAAATGAGAGAAGATTGACTTAAAATTCTCGATGTAGGTCCTGTTCATAGTAGACACTTAATACATGAGAGGCAACTGGATTATGCACTGAGTGTATACTCTGGCGGGGCCCTGAGCCTTGTGATGCAGAATGCAGAAATGAACACAATATCGTCTCTGCCCTCAAGAAGCTTATAGATCAGTGGGGAAGCCAAGTGGTTAAACCAGTAATCATTTACCATGTGATAAATATAGGCTCCTATGGGCACAGAGGGAGGCATTCAACCTAGCTGGGACTGGGGGCTCAGAGAAGGATCCTGGTGCAAGACTCATGCTGACGCTGAATCTTAAATGTAGAGAAGACATTTGGGTAGAATTGGAAGGGCCCGTGTGGTGGCCTTGTAGTTATCCAGAGGGCTTTCATGGTGCCCAAATCTTACTATGAATAACCCCTTGGAGTCAAGGCAGATTCTGTCTTGGAAATGTAATTCATTGAAACTTTATTAGATGTAGACTTTGTTACTTGCTCAGTTCCACCGTCTTGGACTTTTGATGTTTCATGAGTATCTGAAATTTGTTCTTACCCCAGCCTTTTGCATGTGCCATTTTTTCAACTGGGAACTCTCTCTTTCCTGAGACTTACTCTTGGATGACTCCTCTTTATGTCACCTGCTCAGAGAGGCCATTCTCTGACACCTCTTTTAGAGTGACCCCTCTGTTCCCTACACTATATTCCTACTGGGCTTCATTTCTCTTCAGGGCACATCTCATTTTCTCAAGTCATACATTTATCTACTCATTTATTGTCTCTCTCCCCCACTAGAAGTTCAGCTCCATAAAGACATGGACCATGTCTGGCTTAAGTGCTTAGGAACATAATCAACACTTGATAATTGTTTATTGAATGTATGAGTAATAGTAAATGGGTGAATGAGTGAATCCCTATACAGAACCCCACAATGGTCCTTGGAGACTGCCTAGTTTCTCTCCTTCATATTACATTGGAGGGAGTTGAGGTCCCAGGAAGGGAATTTCCCAAAGTCACACAGGGAGTTGATGTTAGATCTGGCCTTGAACCCAGCAACCTTGACTCTTGGAATAATGCTCTTAGCTCATCTACCCAGTCAGAGAGCAGGCACTTTACGGGATGAGCCATCACATGGTGGAATGCCCCACATCATAGTGGCATTGTGTGATCAGAATTTTTTTTTTTTGAGTGAGGTTTTGCTCTGTCCCTCAGGCTGGAGTACAATGATGCAATCAATCGTGGGCTCAAGTGATCCCCCTGCCTCAGCCTCCCAAGTAGCCAGGACCACAGGTTTGTGCCACCATGCCCACCTATTTCAAAATAAATTATTTTTAAAGATGGGGTCTTGCTTTGTTACCCAGGCTGAGCTTGAACCCTTGGCCTCAAGTGATTCTCCTGCCTTGGCTTCCCAAAGTGCTGGGATGACAGGTGCAAGCCACCATGCTTGGCCTGATCATATAGTCTTTAGGAGCTTTGACTTTGGTGGAAGTGTCGTTCCTATATAGAGTACAGCTTAATAGCACTGGGTGACCACGAATGGACAGGAATGAGTTTTAGAAGTAAGTATAGTAAAGTATCATAATAGACAGCATCATACTTCACCAGGTTGTCCTGGTGAGTGGTGAAAACTCTGTGATTCTGAGTCAAAGCAAACAAGCTAATAGTCACAGTAGTACTAATTCTAGCCCTGCTACTACTACTGATAATGCAGTCAATAGTAATTGAGCACTCACTGCGTGTGAGCCACTGTGTCTAGTGCTTTACATATGCAGAATATTTCAACAGTCTATTTGGCACCTTTGTTACCATGCCGTTTCACAGAAGAAATGAAGGGTCAGAGAGATGAAGTCACCTGTCCCTAGTTTTGGACTGGGGTTGGCTGACTCCAGAGCACACGCTCTTAATGCTGATAACAGATGTAAATCCTGGGCTCAAATCCTGACTGTGACACTTAGGGCCTCAGGCAAACAACAAGCTCTCTGAGCCTTGCTTTCCTCATCCATAAAAATGGTGCAAAAATACACTCCCTGATGGATTGCCACAAATCCCATTCAGGGATTCATTATGGCATTTATTGGCATCCATAAATGCCAGCTCTTATAGTTAATGGCACCTCTTCTTTTCTTTAATTCTATTTCAGTATTAGGTATTCTGTGTTGCCATATACCCATTAAGGTCCCAGGAACCCAGGGAATCTCCATTTTTCTCTGTCTTGCTGGCCCTGTGTTTTCCCTCTTGAGTTCAGAATTTTTGAATCTTGTTCTCTGCAAGTGAGAAAGCGGGGAGGTTCTCTTTGTAAAACATAAGAGCTACTTTTATGGTACAATGAGACAGGAAGGAGGCCTGGAGAAAGTGACATCTGGAATCAACCCAAAGGACTTGAGTGGTTTCTGGAGGCTGTAGGGAGCAGAGTGTCCAAAGGTTCCTCCTTAAGGAGCAACTGAGGGCTCCCATCCACTCTGTGCATGCGGCTGTTGCTGCCTCTCAGGACAGAGCTCAGTGTGGAGTCAGATGAAATTTCACAAAGGCTGGGTGGTTCTGGAGTCAGGCAGGCTCCCAGCTCTGTGAAATCTGGGTCAGTCTCTTCCTAGGTCTGCAGTCTTGGACAGCTCCCTTTGTTTCTCTGAGATTTGGTTTCCTCATCTGCAAAATGGGCTGGTTGTGAAGAGTAAATAAAGGGATGAGTAGTTAAAAGAAAAGGATTGGATACACATGACAGACTGACATTAAAAGCTGCTGTGGTTGGCGCGGTGGCTCATGCCTGTAATCCCAGAAAGTTGGGAGGCTGAGTTGGGCCAATCATGAGGTGAAGAGATAGAGACCACCCTGACCAACATGGTGAAACCCCATCTCTACTTAAAAAAAAAATACAAAAATTAGCTGGGCATGGTGGTGTGTACCTGCAATCCCAGCTACTCAGGAGGCTGAGGCAGGAGAATCGCTTCAATGCAGGAGGTGGAGGTTGCAGTGAGCCGAGATCACGCCACTGCACTCCAGCCTGGCAACCAGGTGAGAGTGTCTCAAAAAAAAAAAAAAGCTGCTGAATTTATTCAACAAATATTTATTGAACACTAAATGCCTATGAGGTACTGTTAAAGATCTGGGGTTGGCAAACTATGACCCTCAGGCCAAACCCAGCTGCCACCTGTTTTTGCAAATAACATTTTACTGCAACCTATCCAGGTGGATTCATTGACCTGTCATCTGTGGCTGATGCTGCTGCAACAGAAGTGCATGGTTTTAACAATAATAGGCTCATAAGATTACAGTATGTTGTCTCCGGCCCTTTATAGAAAAAGTGGCTGATCCCTGATCGAAGGGATGGGAAAAAGTGGACAAGACACACACACATCTCTGATGGAACTTTCCAAGAGTAGGAAGACCATAATAAGCAAAGTAAAAAATAAACTGTGTAATATATAAGAAGGTAGCAAACACAAGGGAGAATAATAAAACAAGAGTAGGGGAGAGAGAATGCTGGGGAGAGAGTAGATGGTGGTTCTGAGTAGGCTGACCTGGGCCAACTTCACTGAGAAGGTACCATTTCAGCCTTGAGTTGATGGTAAGCAGAGAGCAGGCAGTGAGGATATTCTGAATTGTTCCAAGCAGAGGCACGAGTAACTCCAAAGGCCCTGAGGCAGGAGTGTGCTCCGAGCATCCTAAAATCAGTGAGGAGTCTAGTGTGTGGCTGGACCCAGATGGGCAGCGGGGACTGGGTTGGCGGGGGCAGAAGCAGGAGACGCGAATCTTCCTTTTAGGGTCACCAGTTGTCTCAGACCTTGTGGTGCTTCTGTATACTGCCTTTTTCTCCCAGTAAGCTGGAAGCCACTGCCCAGGGTTGACCCAAGAAGTTACATGATCAGAATTATACTTTACAAATCCCAAGGGCCTCCCGGTGAGCTGGAGAAAAATCCAGATTAGAGAGCCTGGGAGGCTCCCTGTTGACCTGTGAGCCTCTTGTCCCTGAATATTTGCTTTTACACTTTAGGCAGACATCAAGAGTCCAGACACCTACAGGAGCTCGGCTGGATGGGACACAGCAGGAGGTCTCAGGACCTTAGCAAAGTGAGGGACACACAGCCCTTTAAGGACCAGCACAATTTACGTAGGAAGGTCAGCTCAGTATCATCAGAGCTGACTCCTCAAGAGAACTCAGAGATGCAGATTTTAACAGAAAAATCTTCAGCATTTATATATGGACTAGTAATTCAACTTGTCTTTTTAAACATCATGCTGGACAAAACATATTTGCAGTACCTTTTCTGCAAACATATTCCCAGTTTACTCAATACAAGGATTTGGGCTTCTTTTTATTTATTTTTTTGAATAGATCTTTGGGACCTGGTGTTAGAAAATTGTTGTTTGTAATAAGGTGCCCAGGTAAATTGTGATATGGACCAGAACACACACAGGAGGACTCCGTGGTGCCCTGCGTAGCCTTCAGGCTGGTGTAGCAGATTGCAAAGGACTTAGGTCTGAATGTCCCTTTTGGCTTCTGTTACCTTGTGGGTGTAGCTGGTACAGGAATGACAGCTCATTTATATTCTGGGGCTGGCCGTGTGCTCAGGACTGCCTGAGAGATTGAGAAGTTGACTCCTTGCTTGGGGCCTCTGGAAGTGTACACTCCAGGAGAAAGGGTAGCACAAGCTGTCCTTAAAAACAGAGAATTACTACTCTCTGCTGCTACAAGTTTGGGTTATTTATTTATTTTTGAGATGGGGTTTCGCTGTTGTTGCCCAGGCTGGAATGCAGGGGTCTGATCTCGGCTTACTGCAACGTCTGCCTCCTGGGTTCAAGGGATTCTCTTGCCTCAGCCTCCTCAGTAGCTGGGGTTACAGGCGTGTGCCACCATGCCTGGCTAATTTTTTATTTTTAGTAGAGATCTGGTTTCACCTTGTTGGTCAGGCTAGTCTCGAACTTTTGGCCTCAGGTGATCTGCCTGCCTTGGTCTCCCAAAATGCCGGGATTACAGGCAGGAGCCACTGTGCCTGGCCTGAGTTTGGCTATTTTAGATTCTACATCTAGGTGAGATCATGCAATAATTGTCTTTCAATGACTGGCTTATTTCTCTTAGCATCATGCCTTTCAGGTGTGTCTGTGTTTCCAGGGCTGTGGGGAGAGGGAAATGGGGAGATACTGACCAAGAGGTAGCACGTTTCAGTTGTGCAGGATGAATGAGCTCTGGAGATCTAATGTACAGTCATATGACCATTGCTAACAATACTTGAGATGTGCCGAGATGGTAGGTCTTAAGTGTTCTCACACAAAGAAACAAAAGGAAATGATAACTATGTAAGGTGACAGACGTGTTAATTAACTTTATTGTGGTGATTATGTCACAATGCATATGTATACCAAAACATCAAGCTGTTGACCTCAAATACATACAATTTTAATTTTTTAGTCATACCTCATTAAGGCTGGAATGAAGAAATACATATTGGAAACAAACGCACACATGAAAACCCAGTGGAGAAATACTGGCCGGTGCCAGTTTGCCGAACTGAAGGCCTCAGGCCAGTCTGGCCAACAATCATATTGTCTTTGGGTTGATGGTCTTATTTTAAAACCTGTTTTAAGCTACTTGTTGGCTTTCAAAAATCAAAAGATTTCATACTGTTCCTTTGCATATATACCCAGAAGCGAGATTGCTGTATCATAGAGTCATTATATTTTTTGAGGGACCTCCATACTGTTTTCTATAGTAGCTGTACTAACTTCTGTTCCTACCAACAGTGGATAAGGGTTCCCTTTTCTCCACATCCTCGCCAACACTTGCTATCATTTGTCTTTTTGGTAATAGCCATTCCAACAGATGTGAAGGAATATGCATGATTATTATTTGTCAATTAAAACTAAATAAGTAAATCAAAAGGGGAAAAAGACTTCACACTAAATTCTAGATGAGAGCTTCTCCTGAAGCAAAGCATCAGGAGATTCTGGCCACACCAGGCCTGAATTCCTGCGTGGATGAGAATGGCTGCCTCTTGCAGGTGCAGGGATGTGCTCCTTACTCACGTGGCAGTTTACTTGTTTACATTCCCTGCCCATCCCCTTCCTCCCTGAGGGCTTTTGAGTTTGCATGTCTTGAAGTTGGGGCTACTGATCTGAGCAAGGCTCACTGGGGGTTGTGTCCCTTTTGCAAGAACCTCCGTGCTCAATCCCAGGACTAGAATACACGTGTTCTCAATCCCAGGACTAGAACCACGTGTTCTCCCTGACCATTGACCACTTATGATTGCCCTGCTTGTTGCATCTTTAAACACCTAGCACTGTGCACCAGCTCAGCATCCAGGGCACAGGACAGAGCAGCCTTCTGAATAAATTATAAGCAGGTGTAGGGCTGCTATTTTGGTAGAATTCTGACCTGTCTCTTGGGTTCCAGAGGTTGACTTTCTTCTCTTCCAGGTCTTTTTGTCCTCACCTGGTGGCCCAGGTGGTCCCTGTCTCTGATGGTGAAGTCTTTGTCCACTGATGTTATTCTGGAACACTGAGAGGCAAGGGAGAGAACAGATTTTCCCTCTTTCCCATCTGATGTCCTAATGTAGCCTTCTTGGGCAACTTAATCACACAGCAAAGTCAGGGCTGCAGCTGGGACTCTGGAAACATTTCATCCATGGTGTCCTAATTGATTTTCCTCCTTTAGTCCTCCCTCTAGACTCCCCTCTCTTTCCCCCACCATCCCCGTTTATCTGCCACTATAATGCTTCACTGATTCCCCTTGACGGGTGGGGAGAATTCACTCTCCATGACTTGTTTTGTTCCTGTTAATCCCCAATCAATACGTGGCATCCAATGTAGTCGCTGTTAGGGGAAAAGTAATTATTATTCTGCCTAGGCCAAGAGTCATCTTAATTTCAAAAGATAAATTGCTCAGTCAACTTCCAGACTTTCCCTTCAAAAGGGAGACAAGTTCATGGGTTGGCAGAGGGAGGCGGTGTTTTGTCGTATCCTATGTATATAGAAATACCCTTCTTACCCTTTCCCAAACTCTTGTTTCTATTTTTTACTGAAGGATGTGTCAGTCTCCTTGAACACATTTTCTCTACTCCTCCCAACCAACTGAGAGGTAGTTGATTCATTTTTAACATGAGGAAACTGAGGCAAAGAGATGACAAGACTTATCCAAAGTAATTTAACTTGTCAGTACAGAGCTAGGATTGAACTTAATGTGTTAGACTCCAAAGCTCATGCTATATATTGAAGAAAATACTCTTCCAGACCTTCATGCCCCAGTATTTCATTTTTGTCCATCTCCCGGGACAGACTGAAAACCCCCTTCTCAAAGCCCTTCTCCTGGCATGAGTTTAATGATTTATCTTTCTCCAGCAAGCCTGATTTATAGAGTTTTAGTTATGTATAGAGGGAAATGATTATGTTTCTGAGATGAATTGTTGCACATCTGAGGTCACAGAGTATTCTTAATGTCCCATGAGCAGGTGACTGCATTCATCTCATAGTGTCTTACGTTTTTTTCTTCCACATCGGTCTCATTGTCAATGTGTGTATCTTGAGATGCTCTTGAGGGTGCCACGGGTCACCATGTCATAGGTTTTGTGTCCTGATGTTTACGAAGGTGCCAACTCTAAAGATTTCCAGAGCAGTAGAAAGAAGTTAACTCTCTCCCATTCTGGGATAGACACCACTCTCCAAGCTCCAAAGCCATCCTGCTGGGGCTTTGTCCTAGAGTCCTATGAAAACAGAGCTGTTAGTTTTTCCATCTGTTCCATCTCCAAATTGCTCCAGGGTACATGCATCTGGTTCTTGATCCAACCTCATTTCTTTCTTTTGCGACATCAAAGCTTCTTGCTTTCTTATTCATCCCCAACTAATGCCCTCACACAGTTGTCTGAGGGGGCCCCGTTTACCAGCTTTCCATATTCTCAGTCATGTCTGAATTCCAGTTTGGCTTCAAGGTAGGATATAGTAGTATTTAATAGTATGGGCTTGGGTGGGAGTGTAAAATGGTGCAGCAGCTTTGGAAAACAGTTTGGCAGTTTCTTAACATGTTAAATATGAACTTACTATACAACCCAGCAATTTTCCTCCTAGGCACCCACCCAAGAGAAGTGAAAGCATATGTTCACACAAAGACATATCCATGAATATTCATACAAACATTATTTATAATAGTCCAAAGTAGAAACACTCCAAATGTCAATCAGTTAGTAAGTGGATAAACAAAATGTGGTATATCCATATAATGGAATATAATTCAGCAAGAAAAAAGGAATAAAATACTGATATCTGCGACAACATGGGTGTTCCTAGGTAACTGTATACTAAGTGAAAGAAGCCAGATGTGTAGGCTCGTGTTGCAGAATTCCATTATGAATTGTCCAGAAATGGCAAGTCTATTGAGAAAGAAAGTAGATGAGTGATTGCCTGACCTGGGTTGAGGATGGAGGTGAAAATGAATAGCAATGAGCAGGGGGACTTTTGGGGAGTGTTGAAAATGTTCTAAAACTGGAAGATAATTGAAATTCTATAAATTTACTAAAAATCACAGAATTGTGTACTTACAATGTGTGAGTTTTATGGTATGCAAATTACATATCAGTAAAGCTTTTTGTTATTTGTTTTGAAAGTATTGATTTTAGATTCAGTCAGACCTTAATTGCTTAATTGCTTCCTCTGTTGCTTACTAACTGTGCCACTATGGATTACTTAAGTTGGTTGAGCCTCAGTTTCTCTGTCCATCAATTGGGCATAAATACCACTTGATAGGGTTGTTGTAAAGATTAAAACTGGTTAAAGTTTGAGAAATGTTTAACATCGAGAGAATATAATAAACAGTAAAATATATGAAAATCTTAATATTGATACGTTATTATATGCTTAATAAAAGTTAATTTTTGTTATTGTTGCCTTTGCTTGCTGTGAAAACTTTTTTGTATTAACATTTTGAAATGTACCATAGGAGTATACAGGTAGCAAAATAATTGGGTCTGGTTTTATTTTGGAAAGTGTTTCTGAATATGCAGTGCGTCTGTGGATGGAAGGTGTCTAAGCTTGTAGGAGACGTGGCGAGCGTTGCTATTACTGTCTACTGCCTGTTGTCCCAAGTGGGTCCTGTCTGAACTGCATTTCAGGCCATCACCCTCCCTCCCACTTGCTTACCACAACAGGTCTTCTGGTCTTCCCAGGCTCCTGGGCTCCTGCTTCCTATTTTTTGCCACGCTTCTCATAGACAGCTTAGAAGGAGAGAGGATGGGCAGGATGTCCCCACGGGGCTTCCCGCAGCCTCCCAATTAGAGTAGTTGTGGGGAGACTCCGGAGGAGGGAGGTATGGGCCTGTGCCAGCAGGATGGCTGTGAGTCTGCAGAGAGAGAAAATAGAGCACAGAAAGGGAGCTGAACTTTCTAAGCAGCCAGTTTCATTTTGGGCATGGCAGTTGCTTGTGCTGTCAGGGAGAATCAAGCTCATCTGCTAAGGAGAGCTGCCAGGGGCTGACAAACTCCATCCTTACAGGTTCCTCGGCTTCTCTCTGGCTTGTTGAAAACTTGGCTCTGCCTGGCTGGGAGTACAGAGCTTCCAGGTTGAGGAACATTGGGCATGTTGAAGTTGAGCCTTTCAGATGATTTACTGGTACTTGAAGTTTTCATTGTCTAGCTTCTGTCATAGACACACTTCACTCTTGCATCTCACACACGGTTGACTTCTCCATGTCCCCTGGTCTCTCTGTTCCCATAGGTACTGTGCTACCTTCTGCCTCTTTACCTTTATTCCTCCAGCCCTACATGTTTCCTTTTTTGCAGATGAGGAAACTGAGCCTGAGAGAGATCAACTAACTTGCTCAAGGTCACACAGCTAGCAAATGGCAGAGCTGGAGTTAGAACCCAGGTTTTAATGATTCAAGAGCCCAAGTGCTTGGCTATTAAGCTCTGCCACCTTCCAAATTTTAGTGTGAATGATAGCACATTTTATCATAATTGTATGCTGCGCACATCTGCCTCTCTTGTGCAAGGACTGTATACTTTTCATTTCTGTATCTTCTTTGCCCAGCATGAAGCCTGAAGTACAGTAGCAAATTTGGTACAAGTTTAAGTTCCTGTGTCAGAGTCCACCCCCACCACTTAGTAGCTCTGTGGCTTTCGGTGACTCAGTTAAACCTTTCTGAGCCTCAGTTTCCTCCTTATAGGATAACAATACCTACCCAGGGTGTTTGTGAAGATTTGGTGACATGATGCATGTTTGGTGTTTGATGCATAACAGGTGTGGTAGACATTTTTGTTTCTTTTGGGACATTGAATCCTGTATATTCTCAACTATGCTGTTTAGATAGGGTTTACCTTAATCTCCAGCTCCAAGGTGAGAAAACCCTGGGCAGCCTGGCCAATCAGAGGGCTGAATTACCCTGGTCACAGGGATTGACTCAAAGGTGGACATGTGACCTGGGTGACCCAATCTGTGCCTTCTCTGGGACTCTGGCTAGAAATATTGGGAAGTGGCAAATTACATCCTTCTGAAATGATGGATACAATGAACCAAGTAAATAGTGAGCTGTGTAGACACCAGGTGGCAAAGGATTTTTCTGAGAGTGAAGCCAACCCAGAGGAAACAGAGCTAAGAGGAGAAAGAGAGAGAGTTCTGATCATATTGTTCATTTTATACTTGGAGTTTTTTAGTCGCATAAATCAGTAAACTTGTTCTGTCTTTCCTATATTTTCTCTCTCTTTTTCTGTCTGCCTTGAGCTAACTGCAGTTGGTATTTGGCACTACTGAGTGAAATTTTTAAGTTCTGGGGTACATGTGCAGATCATGCACATGTGTATATATATATGTATATATATGTATATATATATATATTTAAATTGCACTTTAAGTTCTGGGGTACATGTGCAGATCGTGCAGGATTGTTGCATAGGTACATATATGGCAATGTGGTTTGCTGCCTCTATCCCCTCCTCACCTATATCTGGCATTTCTTTTCATGTTATCCCTCCCCAACCTCCCTACCCACCACCATCCCTCCTGTAATCCCTCCCAACAGACCCTAGTGTGTGATGCTCCCCTCCCTGTGTGAAATTTTTGTTCAACAAAGGAGATGTTTTTGTTCAACAAAGGAGATGTTTTAAAATGGTGAGCTTTGCCTTTATTCCCTGAGTGAGGAAAGGCCCAAAATAATATATGCTTGTTAAAGATCAGAGTTAACTTTACTTCTAGCAAAGATCAAATAATTAGGCAGTCAAGGGGAAGACAGGTAACAGGTCCAGAATTTACAGGGAAGAAGGTTCTTCAGGGGGAAGCAGGACATTCAGGCTTAGTAATTTCGTGACTAAGAGAGCTGCAGCAGGGAGGAGTGGCAGGTGAGATTGACCAGGTAGGTTGGGGCCAGGTGATCAAGAGCCTTAACTATGACAAAAAGGGATTGGAAGATGAATAATGGGTGGTTAAACTGAAGGCTGGTAGACCATTTGTGAAACAATGCGGATGAATGATGACAATGACAGTGGGTATGGGGCACAGACTTAGACCTTAATTTTGAGTCAGTATACCTCCAAATGAGGAGGGAGGATATGAATTGGGGTCTAGTTTGGTGTAGCAAAATCTTTACATATAGTAAGTCCTATAAGGCTCAGTTTGATTTGTTTATTTTTAAAGGGAGTGTTCTGGACATTTTAGAGTGCACATTCTCATAAGGCAGTGAGTATGTAATATGTTAGGTGGTGATCAGAGCTGAGAAAAAAGCAATTTTGGTAAGAGGACAGGGAGTAAGGATAAGGTGTTGTTAAGTAGGGCATCCAAAGAGAGCCCCCCACCTCCCACCATGCCCTTTTTTGAGACAGGGTCTTGTTCTGTCACCCAGGCTGGAATACAGTGTCCTGACCATAGTTCACTGTAGTCTTGATCTCCAGGGCTCAAGTCATCCTCCTGCCTCAGCTTCCCCAGTAGCTGAGACTGCAGGTGCATGCTACCATGGTTGGCTAGTTGTTTTGTTTTGTTTATTTGTTTATTTGTAGGGATGGGATCTTGCTATGTTACCCAGGCTTGTCTCAAACTCCTGAGCTCAAGTAATCCTCCTGACTTGGCTTCCTGAGTAGCTAGGACTACAGGCAGGCACCACCATGCCTGGCTAATTTTTTGAGTTTCTTTGTAGACTTGGGATCTTGCTAAGTTTCTCAGGCTGATCTTAAACTCCTGGGCTCAGGCGATCCTCCCACCTTGGCCTCCCAAAGCACTGGGATTACAAGCATAAACCACCATGCCTGACCCAAAGAGATAAGTAAGCTAACCATTACCTCAAGACACATGAGACTGCATACTTATTAATTTCTGGGAAAATATTTATCATGTAATGCTGTAGGGAAAAAAATCAGCATAAGAATTAGAAGCAGATTATGTTGGAGCAAGATTGCTTTTTACCACTGGGGAAATCTTGAATCAGATTTGATCTTTTTCATTTATTTATTTACAAATTTTTAAATGAATTTTAAAAAGTCCATACCACAACACTAGAGAGTGTTGTGAGCCCCAAATTGAGTACAGTATCCCTAGGTACGGCCAGTTTCCCAATGTTTCTCCTGAAGTGTAGTGTCTGAGATAAAACTTTAAAGAGCATGCTGAGCAGCATTTGAAAAGGGACAAATGGACTGTTTCTTCGAGGCCTGTGATAGGTGTATGATGATTCAGGGTAGCTGCTTCAACCTGGGTCTCTTTAGACTCTGGAGCATTTTGGGATTCTGAAAATCAAAATTATTATCTGTGTGTGTGTGTGTGTGTGTGTGTGTGTGTGTGTGTGTGTGTGTATTACTGAGTGTTGCAGCCATCAGTCTTGACCTCTGAGACTCAAATGATTCTCCCACCTAAGCCTCTTGAGCAGCTGAGACTATAGGTATGTGCCACCATGCTTGGCTAATTGTTACATTTTTCTAGAGATGGGATTTTGCTTTATTACCCAGGCTGATCTTGAACTCCTGAGATCAAGCAATCCTCACATGTTGGCTTCCTGGGTAGCTGGGACTATAGGCAGGCACCACCACACTCGGCTAAGATCTACTTGTGCTCTTCAAGGGTAGCCCCAACTTGCCCTCATTCCTCATCCACCCGTTTCTCCTCACTCACCACTTACTCACTTACATCTCTTCTCATGCTCAGGGATGGGCCGGTGGGTGAAAATCTTGCAAGTTACTTAATACACCCATCACTCAGTTGTTCATAAAAGCTGAATGTTTAATCACTTAAAAATTCCCAACTTTATGATGGCATAATTGACATAACATCAGATTGACTCAGTACACCATTCAGCAATTTTTAGAAAATTTACTGACTTGTGCAACTATCACCAGCATCCAGCGTGAGGATATTCTTGTCACCCCAATAAGATCCTTGTGCCTGTTCTCATGCCTAACCCCAGATAACTGCTGATCTGTTTTCTAGCTCTATGCCTGTGTCTTTTCTGCACGCTTCGTATAAATGGAATTATGCAGTATGTGGTCTTCTATGTCTGACTTCTTTCACTTAGCATAATGTTGTTGAGGTTCATCCACGTCATAGCAGGTTTCATTATTTCATTTTTTATTGTTGCATGCTATTCCATCATATGGTAGACCAATCCATTCACAAATTGTTGGACACTTGAGCTTTTTTTTACTTCTGGGTTATGAGTAATGCTGCTGTGAATACTCACTTGCGAGTCTTTTGTGGACGTATGTTTCAATTTCTCTTGAGTAGATACCTAGGAGTGGAATTGCTGGGTAATATATTAAGATTATGTTCAACTTTTCAAGAAATGAATGGCTTGGTTTTTAAGCTGTGCCGAAGTTCTCTCGCCGCCACATACAGAGGGTTGTGTTGAACATCTCTCATAACCTGGAATGCTCTCCACACATGGCTGCAGCTGAGCTATTTGCAGTGGAATGTTCAGGTCTTTCCATTCCCAACCATTTGCTGCAGGAGTTCTGCCTACCAGTCATTCCTGCAAGCCTCCCCTTCCTGCCACAGCCAACCCCGAGGAAGGGGAAACACAAAGACGTCTGTGGCTGTCTGAACATGGCTTTTTCCCCAGATGGGACAGATGTAGTGCCTGTAAAAGCAGCTGAGATGTTTCGGTGCTGAAAGGGCTTTTTATGCAAGAGATGAAAAGCGGAATGTCGTGCTGGAAAGGTGAACTTTAGGAGCGGGTATGAAAAGAGTGTGATGTGTGCTCCCCTGTTTCTCTGGGACAAATGAGTCATGTTGGAAAAATGGACCCTTTTCAGCCTCAATGACTGCTTGCATCTATTTCAACCTCCGAAAAAAGCTCAGGGAGAGGAGATCTGGAACTTGAGCAAGACTCAAAGGTTGCTGGAGACTCGGAAACAGTCATCTGATGGTGTGACAGGTCAGTGAGCCAATCAGGCAGCCAAAGAGCTGTGATGGAGGGAGAGATCGTGAACATAGAGTGACACATGGCCTCATTTATCCTGGAGAAAGCTGGGGAATTTTGTCTCAAACAGCTGGTACTGAATTGAGTCTTTGTATGACCAAGAGACAAGATGTTCATTTAAATTGAACAGATGCCAACGTTACTTGGGCTCCTTAGTGGTAACTGATCCTCCTCTCATGGGTCTGACGTATTAAAAAATACTTAGAACTCGGCTTCCAAGATTTAATTGTAGCCCTTAAGAAGTAAACTCAGACGTAAAAGAGACATGAAACTGGCTAGCCATATGCAGAAAACTGAAACCGGACACCTTCCTTACACTTATAGAAAAATTAACTCAGGATGGATTAAAGACTTGAATGTTAAGACCTAAAGCCATAAAAACCCTAGGAGAAAACCTAGGGAATATCATTCAGGATATAGGCATGGGCAAAGACTTCATGACTAAAACACCAAAAGCTATGGCAACAAAAGCCAAAATTGACAAATGGGATCTAATTTAACTAAAGACCTTCTGCACAGCAAAAGAAACTGTCATCAGAGTGAACAAGCAACTTACAGAATGGGAGAAAATTTTTGCAATCTATCCATCTGACAAAGGGCTGCTACCCGGAATCTACAAAGAACTTAAATGTACAGGAAAAAAACAGCTTCCTTTATTTCTTAAGATGATCTCAGATGGCAGACTTCCTGAGTTCAAATCCTGATTGCAGAAGATCATTGAATAATTTATTTAACTTCTCTGTGCCCTGGTGTTCTCATATGTAAAGTGAGACTGAAAATAATACTTCCCTGTTTTGAGAATTAACTGAGATCATCTATATAAGACACTTAGCATATTGGTGGGCACATTGTTTACTCTGGCCTAGAAAGGCCAGAGTAAACATTAACTATCATTACTATTATTTTGAAATTTATTTTTTATTATTAAGGTAATTTTCTATTTGGAGCTTCTATTTTACCAGGTGGATGAAATTTGAATCTTAGCCTATTCTAACAATTCAGCATTGAATATTAAGTATGTAGTGCAGTATCGAATTGCCTCTCCCCAAAGATTTGGATTCTGTAAATGTGTGGCAGAATTGTGTTTAAAGGAGTATAGGAAACTGTGATTGTCCCTGGATAGGTGAGAGGCCATCTAGTTTTCAGTTATCATCTGTTGAGGTTGACATTCATGGAGATCCATTTCATCTTGTATTTGCAAATGAGAAAACTGAGGCTCAGAGAGGTTAGGAAACTTGCCTAAACACACACAGCTAGGTAGTGAATCCAGGACTCAAAACCAGGTCGTCTGTCTGACTTTAGGGCCATTGCTCTTTACCGTTTATCTTCTAAAAATGACTCCAGAGACCCTTCACCTTATATCCGAGTGGTCATACCATTAAGCAAAAGGATAAGGATTTTTTTTTAAGAGGTTGGCTAGGTTGTTTCATGATTCATCAGAAAAAGGCCTTAGGACTTGTGTCAGATGCCAAATAAAGCCTTAGTTCTTGGTAAATTTGGGGAGCAATTTGGTGTTTTAGCTAATAAGAGAAATTCAATGCATATTTGTTGAAGAAAAGAGAGAGGAAAGAAGGGAAAAAGTAAGATAAAGAGGCAAGAAAAAAAGAAGACAGGAAGAGGAGGAGGAAGGGAAGAAAAGGTTTTGATTTTCATTTGCCAGCCACACCTTTTGAGTATATTGGTTTTATGGAGCTTTACCAAGATTTTATGCTTTGGAATCTCTCGAGGAACATTTTGAAAATACGCAGTCTAGGATCCCACATGACACCTACTGAATCGATCAGAATCCCTGGGATTAGTCCTGAGCAAACAAACTCAGGCAATTTTATATGATACTTCTCTTTGAGAAGCAAGAGTTTGTGATTATTATTTTTTTTTTTAACAAAGCAAATTAGAGATCAGTTTAGACCCAACAAGGGCTTGTTCTGGTTTGTGAGTGGCTTCATCTCTTATTTGGATGCTTCTCAGTGATGTCTCTGTTCAGAGGAGGTGGTTGGTGTTGCTTTTCAGAGGCCATTAAAAGGTAGCCCTGGTTCATGGCTCTCACTCCCCTTTGTGAAGGCCAAAGAATGTATGGGGTTGATATTCTCCATGAAACTAAATCCTGTGCCACTTGGAATTAGGGTCTCTTTTTACCCTAATTCCACTTCAGCTAGCTGGCAATAGAGTAAAAAATTTGAGGCCAGACATGGTGGCTCACACCTGTAATCCCAGCACTTTGAAAGGCCAAGACAGGTGGATCACTTGATGTCAGGAGTTCGAAACCAGCCTGGCCAACACGGTGAAACCCCATCTCTATTAAAAATACAAAAATTAGCTGCACATGGTGGTATAGGCCTGTAATTCCAGCTACTCATGAGGCTGAGACATAAGGATTGCTTGAACCCGGGAGGCAGAGGTTGTAGTGAGCCGAGATTGCACCACTGCACTCCAGCCTGAGTGATAGAATGATACTCCATCTTAAAAAAAAATTTTTTTTGAAAATATCTTCCTGGTTTTCAGGCCTAGACTGACCTAAAGTAAAGTGTTTTCATTTGTTGTAGTGATGATGGTGGTAGTGGTTCCCCAAGGGACCAGTCACAGAGTCTCTGCTGTCTCGTTGGTAAGAGGCAGTCAGGGTTAGCATTAGAGAGATCATGTATTCCAGGCAGTGTCTGTCCTGACCAAGCCTGGAGGTTGTTGCCCGATTTGTACATCCCCTGATCAAGAATAGGAGAGGACGATCTTTGTTTGGTATAGCATCTCTGAATTAATTGGCAGCCTTCCTCAGGACTTGGCACTAATTGGACAGAAATAGGCACTCAAGTTCTGGGAAAATTGTCTTGCTGGAGAGGGTCATTATTGCGATCAATACAGAGGAATTTGGGCAGGGAGGTCAGAGTTAATGTGCTTAACATCCAGTTGCTGCAGGGACCCAGCCAAGGGTTTCAAGTGTCCTGAAAATCACTGGCCTCATTTGTTTGTCTTCTCTGGCTGTGTTCTTGGCACCCATGGAGGAGAAAGGGATGAACACAATAGAAACTAGAAGAAGATCTAGGCCTGTATCTCAGGGATGAAAAAGGTTTTGTGGTCCTCGTCAAGAGGAATCATTGTCTGATTCCCAGTGAATGTGGGCTTCTTCCCACAGCTACCTGGCTGGGATCACTGACTTATTCTCTCACTCCATTGTCCATTCATTCATTCATCAAAGCACTTACCACAGACACACTGTAAACCTGGAATTGTGCTTGGAAAACTTCTGGAGGTTACTTGTGGTGTTAAAATACTACTAAAAATAAATGACTGTTGATCTAAGAGCACAGAGACTTAACAGTTAGCACAGTCACAACGTTGAAGGCTCACCGGCTCCCAATTTTCTTTTTCTTAAATTATGATTTTTATTTTGAGGAAATTAAAAAATAATATAAAAAATATAAAGAACTGGGTAACAATCACCCAGATCCCCACTACCTAGAATCAACAATGGTTAACATTTTGTTATTGCTAACAATATGTCTTCAAGCATTATTGTTTCAACATAATAATGAATACATTACAGATACTGTTTAAATTTCCTCTTCCCTATTGCCTTCAATACCCCACCCTCTCCCAACCAGGCCATTATAGTCATGAATTCTTAAGCTTAATGCCTAATCTCTTAAATTTTTTGTATAGATTTATGTTTTCATAAACTATATGTAGCATTATGTGTTTTACTTTATGTGAATTTTATTATATTTTAAATTTCATTCTGCATCTTTTTTTTTCCACTTAACATTATGCTTTGGGGCTTTATATATGTTTATAACTAGTGAAGTATTACATCTAACTCACTGCTTCCTTCCTTCCTTCCTTCCTTCCTTTCCTTCCTTCCCTCCCTTCCCTCTCTCCCTGTATCTATGTATCTATCAGTCTATCCACCTGTCCATTCATCTGTCTATCTCTTCATCACCATTGTCATATTTATGTATCTATTTTTCATTTTGCTGGCTGTGTGTCTATTTTATATATGTCCTATTTCATATACTTAGTCCCTCAGTTTTCTTGCCTGGTTCCTTAGCAGGGATGGTATTCAAAATATTTAACAACTCATATGCCCCAGGCACCAAATAATAAAAACATGTGATGGCGTAGTCAGACTAAACCTGGCCATGAATGGTAAGCGCATTATACTGGTTCATACCAGCGGACTCGTAGCCTTACCTGCAGGCATTTTGGTTTGCAATCCCTCCACTAACAATTCCTTCCAACGCTGACCATCTTATGAACAAAACCCTTGGAGTTTCTTCCTCAGGAGTACCTTCCCTTCTGATTGCCTATAATCCTCCCTCATCTCTGCTTGTAGAAATCTAAGCAGCCTTTCAGGCCAAGTTCAAATACCATTTCCTGCATGAATGACTCTGGGATCTCCAAGATAGATTTTAATACTTCGTTCTGCCTTATTATTGGGTTTATATCTGTAGTTTTGTTCATGGATTGAATCCTTCATTGGACTGTGAGTTACTCGAAGCCTGGATGGTTTCTTACTAATCTCTCTCACCTTGTTTTATATCCGTCCGTCACGCAAAAGTGCACATAAGCTGATGCCTGCAATACATCACTAACCTTTGTTAGGTTGACAGAGAATTAATGGTGGATTCTACCTGGCATGGGGGCATTAGGAGTGGAGCCTAGATGATATAGCGTGAAGATTTTAGCTCCTAGGGTTCTCTTTCATGGACACTTTCCGTGGTGTTCCTTGGAAATAAATACATGGTCTCTAACGGTCCTTGGCTCCGAGACAGCTTGTCAGAGCACCATGGTTTATAGTATGGCAGAATGACATTGCTGAGGGACTCTGGAAGGAGCTGAAATTGCAGATGTGAAAGTGATTTGAGGAGGAGCAGCAGAGGTGTCCGTTGAGAGCCGGGCAGGATGGGACAGTTAGCAGGACACTGGCTTTGGAGCTAGTTACTATGTTCTGTGAGCTTGTGCCTAGAAACCAGTCTTGAAAAGGGTGCATTTGGGTCCCATCATTTCTGGAGCATGATGGGCACTCTGCCAATATTTGCTAAGTGTGTGAATGGAGCCAGGTAGTCCTGGGTTCCAATCCCTGATCTGGACTGAGTTTCAGTTTCTCTATCTGAAAAATGCTGAAGATAATGTCTACCCTTAAGGATTATTGGACAAAGGAGATTTCATAGATGGATAGTACCTAACACAACCTGAAGGGCCACTAGAACTCATAGGACAGCATTATTTTTTAGCGACTGTGTGATAAATGCATTGCACTTATTAATATAGGTTAGGGCCTTTATATATGTTAGGAACAAATACCCCAGGGGCCAGCCATATGTCCCAGTGCTATTTCAGTTGTGTGATACTGGGAAGGTTATTTTATTATTTTATTTGTTGAGATGGAGTCTTGCTCTGTTGCCCAGGCCGGATTGCAGTGGCATGATCTTGGCTCACTGCAACCTCCCCCTCCCAGCTTCAAGTGATTCTCCTGCCTCAGCCTTCTGAGTAGCTCGGATTACAGGCGTGTGCTACCATTCCTGGCTAATTTTTGTATTTTTAGCAGAGACGGGGTTTTACCATGTTGGCCAGGCTGTTCTCAAACTCCTGACCTCAGGCAATCCTCCCGCCTTGGGTTCCCAGTGTGCTGGGATTATGGGCATGAGCCATTGTGCCTGGCCTATTTTATTTGTTTTTCAATACTCTCGGCTTTAGTTTCTGCATCTATGAAGTGAGAATACATAAGTACAGCAGACGTGTGTTTGGATACCTACTGTGAGATGGCAGAGTGGGCCGAATTGTGACCCTCTAGAAATGGCCTCATCCTGGAACCTGTGCATGTGACTATATTTGGTAAAAAAAAAAAAAAAAAAGTCTTGCAGATGTAATCAAGTTAAGGATCTGCAGGGAAGGAGTCAAGTTCATTGCAGATTATCTGAATCGGCCCTAAATCTGCTAGCAAGTATCCCTATAAGAGATACACAGAAAAGAGACATGCGGAGCAAAGAAGAGGAGTCAATGTGACCACCTGGGAGAGATCCTAGAGCCACCAGAAACTGTAGGAGACAAGGGATGGGTTCTCCCCTAGGCCCTTGCAAGGGAACATGGCCCTGCCAACACCCTGATTTCACACTTCTGCCCTCCAGAACTGAGACAAAAGAAGTTCTGTTGTTTCAAGCCACTTAGTTTGTGGTAGTATGCTACAGCAGCATCAGGAAACTGACACAGTCATTTTCTACATTCTGGGTCTGTAGGAACCTCTTGCATATTGTAGGTGCTTACTGAAATGCCCTTAAAAAGCTCATAGTTGACCTGGTGTGGTGGCTCATGCCTGTAATCCCAGCACTTTGGGAAGCCGAGGCAGGAGTCAAACTCCTAAGGTCAGGAGTTTGACTCCTGGCCAACACGGCGAAACCCTGTCTCTACTAAAAACACAAAAATTAGCCAGATGTGATGGTGCATGCCTTTAATCCTAGGTACTCCAGAGGCTGAGGCAGGAGAATTGCTTGAACCTGGGAGGCAGAGGTTGCAGTGAGCTGAGATCAGGCCATTGCACTCCAGCCTGGGTGACACAGCGAGACTCTGTCTCAAAAAGAAAAAAAAAAACAAACTCACAATCTATGTCTGGGAGATGACATATTCACCAACAGTGATACAATCTAGCAGGTTAAGGTTGTGATAAAGGGGCACCCAGGAAGGTCAGCCAACCTGCAAGGAGGTGTGTGTGTGGGTGTTCCTGGGAATACTTCCTGGAGCTTTTCTCAGCTGAGCCCTAAAGAGCAAGGAGGTATTAGCCAGGCAAAGAAGAGGACAGGACATTTTGTTAAAGAAAGCAGCATGCACTGAGGCATGAGACAGCAAGAACAGGCAGTCATTCTTGTCTTCCTAATTCCTAGGAAGGTCAGATAGCCGCCTAGAGCATTGCTTCCCAAAAGGTGAGGTGCGTGTGGGTCACCTGGAGGGCTGTGCTAAAATGAAGAAAATCAGACTTAGAGTCAGCGAGTCTAGGGCAGGCCCAGAGATCCTGTGTTTCTTACAACTGACAGGATGCCAATGGTGCTGGTCTGTTGACCACACTTGGAGGAGCAAGGTCTTAGCACACTAAAGTCTACAACACTTCTGCCCATTTCTTATCTCATTCAACCTCGTGCCCCTCAAGAGAGAGAGAGAGCGCCAGATTTGCAGCTGTGAAACCAGATTCTGGAAGAAGGGAGGTACATTGCTCAAGGTCACACAAGCTCAGATGGTATCACTGATTTTAGAACCTGGGTTTTCTTTGAATACACTGTTCCTTTTAATAACTCATCATACAATTTTAGTATGACACAGAAATAAGGACTAGATTTTGATTTTTTGATCCAGTCTCAGGGTCTTTTTCTTTTAGTAGATTGTTTATGTCACATTTCCACTTGTTGATCTAAAGTGTATGTTTATTAGTAATAATAACGATCATTTGTTAAATGCAATGATATATTAATAAGCCATTCAATAACTACTAACAATCATTATAATCATTAAGAATCACTAATACTTAATAATCACTAATAACAAATACGTTAATTATAATTAAGCTGTCTTTGTAGTTCCTCCCAAAAAATGTGGCAGCAATTTATTTGCTGTTTTCTTCAGGGATCTGAGGGTGAACTGGGCTGTATCTGATTTCTTCCCCTAATCAGAGTCCTAGAAGACTATCCAATAGGTCTTACGTTTAGCTCAAGAAAAACATGTGACCGAGTTCTTGGCTAACTACTTATTTCAGACAAGTACTGAATATTGAAAGGGAGCTAATAGTTTTTTGTTGTTGGGGATTGTGTGAGATTTAAGCTGTCGTCTAAGTCTACCTTCAATAACAGTAAAGATGTATAGTTTTTTTTTTTTTTTTGAGACAGAGTCTCACTCTGTCACCCAGGCTGGAGTGCAGTGGCATGATCTTGGCTCACTACAACCTCTGTCTGCTGGGTTCAAGCAATTCTCTGCCTCAGCCTCCTGAGTAGCTGGGATTACAGGTGCCCACCACCATGCCTGGCTAACTTTTGTATTTTTAGTAGAGACAGGGTTTCACCATCATTGACCAGGCTGGTCTTGAACTCTTGACCTTGTCATCCACCTGCCTCAGCCTCCCAAAGTGGAGTCACCACGCCTGGCCAGATGTACAGTTTTTTTAGAAGAGGAGTGGTGGATGACCTCAGAAAGAGGGGGTAGAGACTCCAGAAAGAATGGGAATGTGACGGAGAGACATAAAGGGAGAAGGACAGTGTGCTCTTAAGGGCAGGTGGGCGTGGGGTGACCACAGCTGGCATGACCTCAGAGATGGCACAACTATAGCTGGTCACCAGAGGGAGGGGACAGACAGGTGTCTGCAAATAGCACTGGGTGAGGATTAAAAGAAGGAAGGGTGCAGGTATACAATTAGATATAGAAATAGTTCTTAATTTTGGCAAAGCTAGTTTGAATGCCGAGTTACTCGCCCAGGAACCCTCACGGGGCTGATGACAGTAATGCAGAGATAGTGATTTTGGAGCATTAGGGCCCTTTGGCTTATCTGCAAGGACTTGTTACCAGGGGAGTTGTTAATAGGGGATTGCACAGCAAACATCTGTTCCTTTCCTGTGAAAAGCGTGAAGCCAGTGGCCCTATGCACCACCAGGCTGCATGGAAGCACCATATTCATAGTGCCCCAAAGGCTTCCCATGGTTGAATGTAGGGCGGAGAACGCCGGGGACTGAGAGAACATATTTTTTCACATAAATATTTATGTCAAACGAGCTCTGCTAAGAAGGTGGCAAAACAAGGCGTGAAAACACAATGAGATGGAGCAGCCTGCCTTTTTGCAAATATTGATGAGACAGGAAAATGCTGAGAGAGAGAAATAGCCCGGGAAGGTTGGCAAAGAAGGAGAGAGAAACGCCCAGGATGTCTCGAGCTGTGGGAAGCCTGTCTTCTTAGAGGAAGGTTGTGTAGAGGGCAGGGGTAATCAAGTCATAATGCTGTTAGGGAGGGAAGAGGATTGACAGGTTTTCTTTGCCTTTTAAATGCCTATATGACAGTCAGGTTGCTAAGCACATACGGTTCCCCCGAAGTCTTCACAGCCCATTTTACAGATGGTCGGGGGAAAGAGAGATGTTTTTGGTAGTTTGTATATTTATTTATTTATTTACTTATTTATTGTACTTTAAGTCCTGGGGTACATGTGTAGATCTTGCAAGATTGTTGCATAGGTACACACATGCCGTGGTGGTTTGCTATCTCCATCCCCCTGTCACCTACATCAGGCATTTCTCCCAATGTTATCCCTTCCCAACCTCCCCACCCCCCTGCTGTCCCTCTCCTAACCCCCTACCCCCCCAGCAGACCCCAGTGTGTGACGTTCCCCTCCCTGTGCTCATGTGTCCTCATTATTCAACACCCCCATCTGAGTGAGAACATTAGAATTTTTCAAGGTACTCAGCTGCCAAGGGAAAGGACTGGGATTCTATTCATAACAGCTTGTTTCCAGCCCCCAGGAGTCTTCCCATCACTCTACAACAGTTCCCTGGCCCGGTTCAGGGCTGGGCAGTAGTGTGATAGACAGTTACAATAACCTGGAGGCTGAGGTGGGAGTATTGCCTGAGCCGAGAAAGGGGAGGTTGCAGTGAGCTATGATTGCACTCATTGAACCCCAGCTTGGGCCACAGGGGGAGATCCTGTTTCAAAAAAATTAATAAGTTAAAATAAATCAAATAATCTGGGCTGGGCACGGTGGCTCACACCCATAATCATAGCACTTTTGGAGGCTGAAGTGGGAGGATCGCTTGAACTCAGGAGTTCGCTACCAACCTGGGCAACATAGTGATCTCCCCTCTCTACAAAAAAATTAAAATGAGCCAGGCTTGGTGGTGGTTCCTGCCTGTGGTCCCAGCTACTTGGGAGAGTCAGACAGAAAGATTGCTTGGGCATGAGTGTTTGAGACTCATAGTGAGGTATGACTGTGCCATCGCACTTCAGCTTGGGTGGCAGAGCAAGAACCCATCTCTAAAAGAAAGATAATTTTTTTTCTTCATTCTGTGCATTTCCTGTAATACTCATGTATTACTTTTTTAGCCAAAAATATAAACATTAAAATATTAATTCAAAACTCTAATAAAGTCTAATATGCAAAAAATTATTTTTAATATGCCTTTTTTGCCTAAGCAATATCTGCTCTGCAAGTATCCATGCCAAACTGCATCAGTGCTAATTTTGTGGCGATGGGGACACGGAAGGAGAATGGGCAACTTCAGAGCTTCATTTTGTCAGTTTTTGTTCATATTCTTTTTACAGTGGACGCCACGGCTTTTATAATAGGTCATGACATTAAACACCTATACTTACACACATACACACACACATACACAGAAGAGGCTTACATAACAGGCATAATTAGCATTCTTCCCTCTCGGCCTCAGTTTCCTCTTTGATAAAATGATAGTAAGAGCAGTCCCATTTCATGGGATTATCTGAGGATTGAGTGACATTGTCCTCATAAAATACTTACTATGGTGCCCAGAACATTGGGAACCCTCAGTCCACATCAGATGTCATATTTTAGCAGACAGCTCATTGCAGGAGTCCACTGAACACCAGTCGGGGGATCTAGCACATGCCTTGCCCATAGTAGGGGTCAATGCTTTCCTTGTTGTTGAAGAAATAAATACACTGGCACTGACTCTGTCTTTGAGAGCAAGAAATCCAGCCTCTGTGAACCATTTAGCTGTGGGCAGTTGTCAGTCATTGCCAAATTCTTTTGCTGCTGCTCAGCCAAGGTTCCCCAGAAGTCCTCTTCTGATGTCCCTTTAGGGCACGGCCACTTCTTGCCAAGTCACCAACAATTGTTCCTGCCTCTGGGAAGCAGTTATTTCAGGGGGACTTAAGTGTTTTGTCCTTTCTAAATGCCGGAGAGAATGGAATAGAAAAAGCCTCTGAGATACAGGAAGGCAGCCAGGCTGTGGTGGTCACAGGGAAAGAGAAACTCCTAAGAGGTTTGCAGGCTTTCTCAAGAACAAGTTATTCAACCCCAGTTTTGTTTTGTTTTGTTTTGTTTTGTTTTGTTTTGTTTTTTACAAATCCTGCCTTGGGTTTATTTGTACAAATAGCACAGGAGGACCCCAGCCCCATGTAGATTGGCAGACAGAGATATCTACTCTGAAGCCTTTGTAGGGGCCTGGGTACCTTTGGGAGCCTGAGCTGGAACTGAAGCTGGAGCTGCAGCCTGGGTCTTGGTTTGACCCTTGCTCTTGGCCTTTGGCTGGCACAGCCTGAGCCCCTTGGCAATGTAGGCACAAGCATGCTTCCCAAGCTTGGGGTGGGCAATGTAGGCAAGTCGATCAGGCTTGCAGCTGGCACCCTTTGGGATCTTGAGCTTAACCTAGTTGGGCTTTACGAGGGCCTTGATGACCTCGGCACCTGCACTCATGGCCTTGGCGTCATTGGCCGGCGTCTTCTTTAGGTCCTTCTTCTTGTGCTTCTTGGCAATGTGCATTTTCCTCAGGAACTTAAGGTCCACCCCCTTAAAAGATTTGTATCTTTGTGATTGGGGTTTGTTGATATCATCTCTGTGCCATTTTCGGGACTGGTTCTGTGTGGTGTGGTTCTTGGACTTGGCCGTGTCTGCCTTTTAAGCCGTGGCTCCCAAAGCCTCCACCCCAGTTTTCTAAAAGGAACAAACAGGCAAGCATAATTATTGGCTGTTGAAGAAAAAACGAGGAGAAGCACATTGACATTAGCAGAGTGTCCATTGTGCCAGCACTGTCTTTGATGCACTAAGTATGTTTTCTTTTTTCATACTCAAACCATATTATTAGGTTTGAAGATTTAAAAAGATTAAAAAGGGCCGGGACAGTGATTCACACCTGTAACCCCAGCGCTTTTGGAGTTTGAGGTGGGAGGATCACCTGAGGTGAGGCGTTCGAGACCAGCCTGGCCAACATGGCGAAACCTTTTCTCTATTACAAACATAAAAATTAGCTAGGCGTGATGGTGTGTGCCTATAGTTCCAGCTACTTGGGAGGCTGAGGCAGGAGGATGGCTTGAACCCAGGAAGCGGAGGTTACAGTGAGCTGAGATTGCACCACTAAACTCCAGCCTGGGTGACAGAGCAAGACTGCGTCTCAGAGAAAATATTGTTAACATGTCTGTTTTATTGATGAGAAACCAACTTGCCTAAGGTCATGTAATTCAAATAAACAGGATAAAACTAGGATTTGAGAAGTAGGATATCTGTTTGGATCCAAATCTTCCTGAGGGTGTGTGGGGGGACAGAAAAATTAGAAAGACAAAGTGGTAAATGGATACATTAGAATATGGTCAATTTTATTTTCTGCTCTCTTGGGAGAGGGGGCAGGCAGGAAGAGACCTTGTTACTCAACAAAGATAAATTCATTCATTTATTTACGAGCTGGGTTTGGCTTGGGTCATGGATGGCAAGAAGATTAAATCTTGAGTGCCTAGTTTGATCCATTGGGAGTGGCTGCTCAATGGGAAGTTGATTAATGGTGCTGGTTAAGGATATGAAATAGAGATCAGTGGTCTAGTTGTTATATCCTTGATACCTACTCATGAAGCAGAGAAGTGGCTGCTCTAAGTAACACAGGAAGAAGTGCTATATTGAATGGTACAGATAAGGGGATGCTGGATTCTATCTTGGTAAGAACAAAGGTCTGAGACAGATGGTGAGCACAGCTGGAAGATTCTGAGAATCCCACGAGGACAGGCAAAGGCTTCCTTTGGGGTTATATCAGGAGATAGTGAACTTACAATTCTTGAGCTGCCTCTATGGGAAGCAGCCCAGTCTGGACAAGAGAGAGACTTTAGGAAGAATCCAGGAAGCAAGCCCTTCCTGTAGCAATGTGGTTAACTGTGGGACTATGGGAGCTAGGCAAGGCCACATTTCAAATCCTGGCTCCATCATGTATGAGCTGTGGGAACTGGGGAATTGACCTCTCTGTTCTCACCAGCAAAATGCTGCTTCTGACTGGTGGTGTTGTCTGAAAATGAAATGAGATAACATTATTAAAGTGCTTTGCACACAACGGGCCCTCAATGTATGACTGTTTTCCTTTCCCTGCATCGCAGGGTATTCTGCAGCTGGGAATGCTCCTCCTGTGAGGAAAGGTGTTACTGGAAGACACTTAGCCTAGCCCTTGGTATACAGGTGACTCTAATGCCCTCTTCCCACAACTGAACTTCAGGGACCCCTTTTACTATTAATGAAAACTGTGTTCCTAATTCCCCTCCCATTGTGCAGTCAATTTACCTCTTAAAACCTGGCAGAGGCAGCATGCAGGAAGATTGACAACATTGCTCACACTGTTTAAAGGTTCCACTTTGTGTTGAAAATTGTCTAAAAGGGGGGATAATGAACAATCACTGAATTGGAGCTTTTTCAAGCTGAGAGGAAAGAAAGGCTTTGGAGAGAGGTTGTCATCTGTCCAAACTTGTTAGCTAGGGTGGGGAGATGGAGGAGGGATGGTGTCAGTTCCCCAAGCCCAAAAAAGGTTGGACCTGTTAGAGTATGAAGCATTTGGGGGCTCTTCACTGTTAGCAGTTTATGTGGTTATTTTCTAGGGAATGCTGTGATTAGACAGGGACGGGTACACCTTGGATTCTGCCTGCCCCAGACACAGTAATGCAACTGTGAGCCCATGGGCTTCCACCATGATCTGGACTGATCTGACATGTGCAGATGATGCTAAAATTTATATGGAACCACAAAAGGCCCAGAATAGCCAAAACTATCCTATGCAAGAAGAACAAAACTGGAGGAATCACATTACCTGACTTCAAATTATGCTACTGAGCTATAGTAACCAAAACAGCATGGCACTGGCATTAAAAAAAAAAGCAAAAAAAAGACACATAGACTAATGGAGCAGAGTAGAGATTCCAGAAACAAATCCACAGATTTGCAGTGAATGCTTTTTTTGATAACAATGCCAAGAATATACACTAGAAAAAAAGTCTCTTCAAAAAATAATAGTGGGAAAACTGGATATCCATATGCAAAAGAATGAAATGAAATCTCTCTCTCTCACCATATAGCAAAATCAAATCAAAATGGATTAAAGACTTAGATCTAAGACCTCAAACTATGAAATGACTACAAGAGCATTAGAGACAGTCAGTCTCCAGGATATTGAAGTAGGCAAAGATTTCTTGAGTAATACCCAACAAGCACAGGTAACCAAAGCAAAAATGAACAAATAGGATCACATCAAGTTAAAAAACTTCATAATAAAGGAAAGAGTCAACAAAGTGAAGAGACAACCTAGAGAATGGGAAAAAATATTTGCAAACTATCCATCTCTCAAGGGATTAGTAACTAGAATACATAAGGAGCACAAACAACTCTATAGGAATAAATCTAATAGTCTCATGACAAGTGGGCAAAAGATTTGAATAGACACCATTGATTTTCTGATGGCAACTTTCCCAGTGGGATGAGGTGTCCCAGGTGGAAGGACTGTCTCAAATCCTGGTTTTCTGTTTTATTAGCAGTGTGTCTTTGGGCAGGTAACTTCACCTTTTTGAGTCTCTGCTGCTTTCCTGGTAAATGAGGAGTGGTAACACTTTTCTCACAGAACCACTGTGATGGCTTACAGTCATGAATTTAGAAACCATAGGTGCAATTTCCTGCAATGTTATTTTATGGTGGATGGGACACTATGCTAGTTTCCAGTTTGATCAACAGTCATGCAAAGTAGGCATTACTATCCACTCTTGTAAAAAGGAAACGTTAAGCCTCATGGAGTTGGTAGTTGTCATTCAAAACCTCACAATTAGAAACCAAAATCTGTTTCACTCCAAACTTTATACTTGATTCCCTCTATACAAGACTACCTTGACATGAAATGCCTGCTGATAGCAACACCTAGTCGATGCAAGAACATCACGGGTGCTCAAGTAATATGTGTTTATTATTCATTGATTTGTTCACACAAATACCGAGTGTTGATTAGCTCCGAGGCTGATGTTGGACCTTAGCTGGTTGATATCTAACATTACTGGCTATTGACTGTTACCTGGGTCAGGGCACAGAAGCAACCTGCTTTCTTTTTCACTTAACAGTGATGAGTAACTATCTCAGAAATGGCCATCAATATTTGCAATTGACAGGAGGTGAGAAGGAGTTGAAATCCAATTCGTTGACATGTACTAGCTACTGGCAAACCCTTAGGTATCTTATAGCCTCTTGGAAACTCATTGGTCTATGGAGGCGCACAAAGTTTTGGCAGCCCCATGTGTGTAGATGGTGACATATTCAGCCTGCACAGCAGTTTGGAGAGGAATGTAAAGGCTGTCTGAGAGGAAGCCTTCCCTGGGGCCCTCCTCCAATTCCTCTGTCATCATGCTGACCTCACTGCTGTCATGATCTGTTTTTCCCTTTGCTCCTCTGCCCCAGCTGAGTATGAGTTCCTGGGGTCAGAGACAATGTCTAATTGATCTGCAGATAACCAATGCATTGCATAAAGTCAGGCAAAGAATAGGCAGTTAATCAGGGCAGAGAGAGGAAGAAAAAGAGGGACAGAAGGAGAGAGAGATTGAAGGAGAGAGAGGGAAGTAAGGGAGAGAGAGAAAGGGAGATTGAGGGAGGGGGAGAGAGAGAAAGAGACTAAGGGAAAGGGGGAGGGAGAGAGAGACAGAGACTGAGGGAGGGAGAGAGAGTGGGGAGGGAAAGATGAAGGAAAGAGACTGAGGGAAGGAGAAAGAGTGAGAAAGACAGCTGAGGGAAAGAGAGAATGAGATTAGGAAAGAGAGAGGAAAGGAAGGATAGGGAGAGGGAGATTGGGAAGGAGAAAGGTAGAGAGCTGAGGGAAGAAAAGAGAGAGATTGAGGGAATGAGAGAGAAGGAGGGAGAGAGACAGAGGGAAGGGGGAGTGAGAGAGAGGGAGGGGGAGAGGGAGAGAGAAAGACAGAGGGAGATAGAGGGAGAGAAAGGAAGGGGCAGAGAGAGGGAGGGAATGAGAGAGAAAAGGAGAGAGGAGAAAGGGATAGGGAGAGAGAGACTGAGGGAGGGAGAGAGAAAAACAAGTAAAAGAAACAAAAGAGATAAAACAATAAAGGGAGAAAAGTAAAGAGAGGTGGAACTTGGAAGGGAAGAAGGCAGAGAGAAGAGAAGGGGAGGGTGAGCAGCTTGACGGGTCAGCTCCTGCAGGGTTTCTCTGGCTCTCCTCCAAAAGTTGTGCTCTTAAGCTATAAACATGACCTATTTCTTAGGGCACTGGGCTGCAGGGTAAGCTTAGGGATTTTTTATTCCAGAAGACCCATTTCTCTGTAAGCCTCAGTCCCCTTGTCTGTGAAATGGGCTTAACTGCATCTATTTCACACAGTTGTTGTGGGAATTAAACCATAAAATCACAGCGAAAGCATCGTAGCCCCACGCACCGCAGGGGAGGGAGGCTGAAGTCCAGATGCAGCGCTTTGGAGAGAAGCTCACAGGGAGAGACCAGGACTGCAGGGACAGCCCAGCTTTTGATGCTGACCCCTCTGCCCTTCTAGTTCTAAGCACTGTGATCGTTCCATTCTTTTATTAGATGCTTTTCTCTGGCTTAATAGGCCCACGTCTGTGAACGGGACCTTTCCTGAGGTGCAAACAGACTGTGCTATTTTGAATTCTGCATCATTAAGATAATTAGATGCCCAGACGGAGTTTAAATACTATTAAGAGTTTGGTGCATACTGGCTGGCCCTGGTGACAGAGTCACTTGGGGACACAGTCTCTGCTTCCTGCTGATTTTCTGATCCCAGAACCTTGATTAGAATGAAATGGCTCTCCTGGGCGAAGGAAAGGAAGGGAAGAGAAGAGAGGTGGCATATTTTGGGGCCCATTCTTAGTGCCAGGTGTTCTGCAGGGAATTCTATGTGCATTGTCTGATTTGATTTCACCCTTCTAACAAACCTATCGGGTGGGTGTGGTTGCTCCCATTTCATAGATGAAGAAACACAGTGGTGGAACGGAAGGTAAGTTTGGGTGCTCCCGACCTAGCAGCTAGGGAGCTACATTGGCGAGGTGGCCTTGAGCACTTTTCCCTACCTCTTGAAGCCTAAATTTTCTGGCTTGTGGAGTGAAGACAGTAATAATTCCTACCACGTAGGGTTGGTAAGAGAATTTTCATGACTGAGATGGGGCATATAACACTCATTGCAGTGCCCAATGGCTGGAAAGAACTAGGTCAGTGTTAACATTCTTATTCATTCCCAGATTGTTGAGACCAAAGTTTGGGTTTGATTCTGTGACTTTGTGAGTCTAGCTAATGTCCCACTGGGAGACAGACATGGGTCCCGCATGGACATGGGAGCTGAAAGCCCCAGATCCTGTTTAGGGTATGAGTACTTTCGGTTCTCATCATGCTGTGGGAATTCATTTGTGCTGTGTCTGTGTACCTGGGTGGTACCTATGATGCCACAGGAATTCGGCGCTGCCATATCTGCATATATGTTCTGTGCTTGTTCATGTGCAAATCAGTGTCTGTGGGGATGGTAGAATTAATATTGTAACAGAACTTTGCTGTTTACAGAAGTGGTTTCCTGTATATGCCTTTATCTTTTCTTTCCAATGACTCTGTGTCTTTGCCATTTATATTGCCCTTAACTTGTTAATATTTTTGTCTGCAAATATTATCTGAGCATCTTCTTTATATCAGACATTGTTGTAGACAGAAGAGTGAATAAGAAGACAGTTACTGTCTTCTTTTTATTGCAGATGCTTCTGTTTCAGTGACAGTGAATGTAAAAGAAAAAAAGAAAATTGTATGTATCAATTAGGACTCTGAAGAAGAAAACCCCCAAATTCTCAAGGCATGTATATATGATGTGTATTTCTCATTCACAGTACAGTGAGCTTTGCTCCATGCAGTCATTCAGGGACTCGGGCGCTTTCATCCTCTGGCTCTACTATTCTCCTAAGGCCTTGGAGTCCCCTTCTAGGTCCTCTGCATCTAACCAGCAGACAAGGGAAAGGTGAAAGACTGGGGACTGGATGGGAGGTTTTTAGTAGGCCGGGCTTTGTGTGGGAAATGTAACTACTATCTACATTCCATTGGCTGGAACTGTCATATGGCTATACCTAATTGTAGAGAAGGCTGATGTAAGGTTGTACAAAAGAAGGGAGAGGCAGACCCACAGTCAGGTTTAGCAAGTTTCATTCAACCTGCCAGGCTGCTTCACCACAGGCACTGAAGACCGTGGTACGGCTTACAGACTATGGGGGTTATATAGGGGGTTTGCAGGTAGTCACGTGCTATTCTAAGAAAAACAGCATCTTGGTTCTCAGGAGCTGACATCCTGCTTAATTAGGTCAACATTCTGGGTCTGAGAGCCAGGTGTGACCATATCCTGGAACCCAGGTGCCCTGTTTACAAGGCCTGAGGCTGTTTCTGTTATCAGCTTGGCTTAACAGGCCGGCAATCTTGTTGGGACCCTAACAGCTGGTACATCTGGTCTAGCTGGTTTCGTAGGAAGAAGGAACCACTTTAGTAAGTATGCATGCACCCTAGGGTACACAGGTATGGCTGTGTTTATGCTCACTGTGGCTTTGCATTTGCATGGCTTTCTTTGGAGGGACTTAGAAGAGCTGTTCTCTGCAAGAAAAGGATTCATCTTTGATGTATTGCTATAATGGAGCTAGCATAGAAAGTCAACACCAAGACAAAAGTATGCCAAATTGCAGGGTCTTTATTGCCGGTGGCCACGGAGGACTCACGTCTCTCCAACCCTACTCACATCTCTCCAATCCGTGGCCCCAAAAGGAGGGTGTCAAGACCTTTTATATCCGTACAACCACCTCGGGAGTGAGGGTGAGGCACGGGGGTGGGGGTAAGGGGCCTCAGACATTCCGAGGGCTAGTAGATTCTGTAAATCACCTCCTGGGCAGAGATGAGGGTGAGGTGCTCTGGACATTCTGAGGGCCAGGGGACTTCTGACATTCTGATTGTTACTTAAGGGGTTCACAAAAGTCAAGATAAGCATTTGTTTACATATTGTCTGGGTAGGGTGGAAATTACAAGTCGCAGGGGCCAAGATGGCGTGGGTTTGGACTGCTTGCCTGTCACATTTGGGTTACAGAGAGCAGTTTCAACAGAAAGCCGAGGTATGGTTGAGGTATGCAGTTTTATGGGGCTTTTACCATGTCACATTTTGGTCTCTTAATGTTCAGTAGGGGAAGTCTGACCTCTAGATCTGCCTTTTTCACACACTCCTTTCTCCTCTTTACTATCTCTTACCCCTTGTCCGACCAGAGACTCAGATCTAGTGCTCTCCTTGTGTGCCTTCTTTCCTTCTCCCTTCCCAGAGCGAAGCTCTTCCACTCGTGAGAATCCCTCACCACCCTGCAGAGGCTACACACAACTGGGAACCCAGCTAGCTTCTTGTACCTTTGAAACATTCTTCACCATTAGTAGCCGTCATTGTAATGCTACCACTTAAGTTGAACGGCCCTCACAATTTTCAAAGAACATTCACGTATTGAAATTTCTTGCTCACGATCTATTTCATGAGACCCCAGTGAAGATCTGATGGCCCCATGGGCTCTCTGAGCACATCTGTATGTCTGGTGACTGTCATGGTTCCTGGCATATAGTGGGACATCAGTATGACACAGCCAGTGAACAAATGAATCAATTATTGACTATGTCTTATTTAATCCTCCCAGTAACCTTAAGATTTAAGTATAATTCTCTGTCCTTAGTTTAATATTATTCTCAGAGAAGAAAACTGGGACTCAGGAAATTTAATAGCTCTCCCAAAATCATAATAGTAATAATTTGTTGGACTTGGATTCAAACTCAGATGTGATTGATTCCAAATTCTATGTTCTTTTTTTTTTACTACATGATATTACATCCCTATAATTTAATGTTGATCCTACATCCTTATATTTCTTGGTACTTTTTCAAAGTACCTTCACATATGTCATTTTATCAGCAACAGAGTGGTCCAGTGGTGCATATAACACAGGTATGAGTTTTTATTTTCGGAGATTTAAAAATATCCTCTGCAATGAAATACCTGTACACTAGAACTTAGCGGACTTTTTCTGTACAGAGCTAGATGGGGAATATTTTAGCCTTTGTGGGCCATGCAGTCTCTGTTCAACTCCTCAACCCTGCCATGGTAGCACAAACATGGCCACAGGAAATACGTAGAAAAACTGATATGGCTATGTTCTGATAAGACTTTATTTACATATATTTGTTGGCTGCATGAATGTCTTCTTTTGAAGATCACTGATCATTAGAGAAATGTAAATCAAAACCACAATGAGATACCAACTCACAGCAGTCAGAATGGGGATTATGAAAAAGTCAAGAAACAACACATACTGAGGTTGTGAAGAAAAAGGAATGCTTTTACACTGTTGTGGGAATGTGAATTAGTTCAACCATTGTGGAAGACAGTGTGGCCATTTCTCAAAGATCTAGATGCAGAAATACCATTTGATCCAGCAATCCCATTACTTGAGCCTATAGCCAAAGGAATATAAATCATCCTATTATAAAAATACATGCACATGTATCATTGCAGCACTGTTCACAATAGCAAAAACATGGTATCAACCCAAATACCTATCAATGATAGACTGGATAAAGAAAATGTTGTACATATACACCATGAAATACTATGCAGCCATAAAAAAGGAATGAGATCATGTCCTTTACAGGGACATGGATGGAGCTGGAAGCCATTTCCCTCAGCAAACTAACACAGGAGCAGAAAACCAAACACCACGTATTCTCACTTACAAGTGGGAGCTGAACAATAAGAATACACGGACACATTGCAGGGAACAACACACACTGGGGCCTGTTGTGGGGGTTGCGGGGAGGGAGAGCATCAGGAAGAATAGCTAATGGATGCTGAGCTTAATACCTAGGTGATGGTTGATCTGTGCAGGCAGGGGTGATGGGTTGATCTGTGCAGCAGATCATGTTTACCCATGTAACAAACCTGCACATCCTGCACATGTACCCCAGAACTTAAAAGTTGATGGGGAAAAAAAAATATTATTTACAAAAGCAGGTGACAACTGTATTTGGCCTGTGAGCCACAGTTTTTTAACTCCTACTCTATACAACTCCCAAAGAGTGAAAATGGAAAATACCAAAAAAGGAAAATCATACCTGAGAGTCTAAGTAACTTGTCCAGAGTCTCATAGCATATTTGTGGCAGAGTTCTGGTCCCGAATCCATGTTTCTTGCTGCCTAATATAATGTTCTTTCCATGATACCATCCTTCCTTATTAACCACTGTGGTGGAAATAGAAGCTGATCCCGGACTCACGGTTTGCCATTTGTTCTCCCCAGTTACAAACATCAGTCACTGTTTAGTCTTTAGTCTGATAGCTTTTTTCCTACAAAAACCTATAGAAGTGCAAACTCCTTGCTTTGCCGAGTTCTAATCATAGTGACAAGCACAGGACAATGTGTCTGTTTCTAAAAGAAATGAATGTAGAAGCCGGAACAGAATCCCTCCCTGATTTTCAGTAGGACAGAGTGGTAAAGAATACAAATTTGGAGACAGACAGTCGAGGTGTGAATAGCAGCTCTGATACTTACTAGTTGGGTGACTTTGGCTGTCTTAGTTGCCTCGTTTGTAGAATGGGAATAGTCATAGCAGCCCCAGAGGACTGTTGGATGAAAATTAAAACAGTTAAAGTATAAAGCACTTAGAAGAGTGCCTGATACCTAGTAGAGATTTACTGCTATTGCTGCTAATATTATTATTATTTTTTCCCAAAATGGGATTTGTGACTTCTTATATTTACTGCTTCTAACCTTCAGTTTCTCTAATGCAGAATTTTCATACCCTTGGCATGACTGGCATTTTGGACTGGATAATTCTTTGCTGTGGGGGGGTGTCTTGTACATTTTTGCAGCATCCCTGGCCTCTACTCACTAGATTGGGTGCCATCTGCTTCCCTCAGCTGTGACAACCAAAATGCGTCCAGACATTGCCAAAAGTCCCCTTGATCATAGAGGCAAAATGGTCCTCATTATGAATCAGTGATTCTAAAACCATTGTTTTTTCCTTGCGATTGGTTGGCTACTTCTGACACATGCTTTCCTCATGAAGGGAAAAATTAATAGGCGGTAAGGGAAAGTATTGAAAGCAGTTATCTCTTGAGTGAGACCCTCTCACTGATAAGATGAATTGAAGGTCTTTGAAGAAAAATTCTGGGAAAAAGTGGACAAATTTTGAGAAACATTTCTGTTAAAAACCAAACAATTCGGGATGTACCCTGGCCCAGAACTCTAGATCTTCCCCATGATTGGGTGCAGGGGGCCATTCTGTGTGATCTAGTTCATCACTTGCAGAAAGTATATAAGGAAAGAGTCACCTAGGTCTGACCTTAACAGAGAGAGGCAAAGCCATCATTTATTCATTCAACAAGCCAAAGACTACTTCTGTAGCTAAAAAAGCAAAGAGGAATGAGACACTGTCTCTGCATTCCAGAAACTCACAATCTAGTCCAAGGAGGCTAATAAGCAGACAAATAAGTGAGCAGTCCCCTAGATTGGGACTACAGAGCTAGGTGGAATCTTAGACATGTTTTGTTTTTTTTAAATTTTTCTGCAGCTTTTTACCCAGTATAAAGGGATTTTCACTGTTGTGAAGGAAAGTGTGCAAATGTTGAAATTCCTATCCTCTCTCATGATAAAATGTCCATAAGATTATTGTCAAAGTCTCAAATGGACATCAAAGGAATGTCCATAATTTTCATTTCTCTTTTTCTTGAAAAAAAAATAATAGTTTGGTAAATAGTGGGCTGTTTAAACTTGGCTCATTGCCCTATGGTGTCTTTGTCAGTTCAGGTTCCCGGTTCCTTCCTGAATGCTCCTTCCATGTCTATAGCTCTGGCCATTGGCATAGGCAGGGCAGCAGGGTGAGATACTGCTCTGTCCCCACACCTCAGGTTGATGAGTGATGCAAGGCCCATTGTATATGAAAAGTGGTCTATTTTCTTCCTTTCCTGAATGCCAGTCCCCTCCAGCTGGGTTGGCTGGTTTCCCCTCACATTTCGCCCACATTACCCAAGGGAAGCAACGTGTCAAACCAGGCTATAGGCTTTGCTTTAATTGAAAGTCATGGAAGTAATTGGCTTGTTCTCTGTCAATTGCTACATCTTCATCATTCTCATTATCATCAATTCTATCAACTTATTCATTCATTCATTTAGCAACCATTCAGTGTTAAATCAAAGGGGGTGTGGAATGGAAATGGTCCACTTTGGCAGAGAAGAATATTTTATCATCTACATTGTTTCAAATTGCTTGTGCATGTTGATGATATAAAGCAGATAAAATCTTAGTGATTTTATTATTGTTTAAAAATTTCCTCCTGACAATGTACTGTCTCTATGCCTGCAGTAGGAGCAGACTCTACAACCATCTTAATCTCGATATACTACTTATACTATTTATTTAGTGTCCACTAGGTGTAAGAAACTTTGTTAGAATCTGGGCATGCACAGATCGCTGCAGGGTAGCACAGTGGTTAAAAAGCAGGTAGTAGCACCAGATTGCCTGGGTCTGTCACTGCCAAGTGTAAACTAAGCTACTTAACCTGTCTGGGTCTCAGTTTTCTCATTCGTGAAATGGGGAACAGTAATAATACCTACCTTAATTTAATGTAAAATTAAATAAAATGATGTACATAAAGCATACAGCACAATGCCTGACACACTCAGTATATGCTAGCTGTTATTTATTACAGCAAATATTTGTCGAGCCTCTACTGAGTGCCTGACAGTGTGCAAGGGACTGGATGGGAATGAGGAAAATAGTTTCTTCCCAGGCCACTGGGGGAGAAAGGATGGGTTATTTCTGTCTCTGGAGAAGGGGTGAGGAACAATTTCACAGAGTAGAGAATATTTTAGTTAAATCTTAAAGGAGGGGTAGGATTTTTTTTTTTCAAGAAGGGAAATGGGTTTGATATGGCTGGAGCAAAGGTGAGGTGGAAGTGAGTATGGTGAGAAACCAGGCTGGAGAGATGGGCAGGGGCTGACTCATGTGAAGTCTTGCTGAGGAGCTTGGGCTTTATGCCTGGTAGTTAAGGGGAGGTATTTGAGTCAGTCTAGGCTAAGGTATGCTGCCATAACGAGTATCCTCAAACATCTTGGTGGCTTGAAACAACACAAGCCTATATCTCACACATGTACCTGTCCAGTGTATGGAATGCCTATAGCTCTGCTCCATGTGCCTTCACTCAGGAATCTGTGCTGAAGGAGCAGCCCCTCTGTGGGACATCCTGGACTCTTAGCAGAGAGGGAAAAAGAGACCTGCAGTGACTCTTGAAGCTTCTGCTCAGAAGGGACACATTTTACATTCGCTCAGATCTTACTGGCCAATGCAAGTCACATGACTCAGCTTGCTGTCAATTCATTGGCCAAAGCAAGTCACATGACTCAGGTTGCCGTCAATAGGGGCAGAAGGCAATTCTTCCATAGGGAAGAACAACAAATGTTTTGAACAACAGAATTTACTACAGGATATTACGATCAGATCTGGATTGGGAGGAGCAAATGTACCAGTGGTATGAAAGTGTCACACATTGTAAAGCTCTATTCAAATACCAGTAGTTATCACTAATTTTGTTAATGAGAGATGCACCACTTGGATCTTTTTTCAAAAATAGAACCTGCTGCATAACTACAAGGAGTGTGATCAGCAGATAGCCTGCAACTACCAACTCTTCATCTGTAGAGATCTACATCATTGTAGTTTTTCCAGGGCAGCCAGTATCTAATGACTGAAGCGTACAGATATGTAAAGGTTGGCTTCCTTCTTGCCAGAAGGGGGAAACCCCAGTGGACAATATTCCATTCTGATCTCCTTGCTGGGTTGTCCCAGGCTTGTCAAGCCTGGTTGCAGTTGAACTTCTCCTTCTGTCCAATCTTGTTGCCTCTCCCTTCCTGTCACAGGTGTTGATTCCTCATTAAAAGTATTGCACCCCAAATTCTATCTCAACATCTGCTTCTGGAGAACTCAATCTTTGACCTTATTATAATAGTAATAGTGATCATCATATGATTACTTGTATCATATACAGTAATGCCAATAGTAAGATGGATGCAAGGGCCAACAAAAGGAAATAAACCAGATTGCAGAATGAGTAATTAAGGCAATAGATCATTTCTTGAGGTTTCATCTGGCAAAAAACACTGTTTTGTTCCTTAAGGATTTTGTGCTTCTAGGGAAGATATTCCAGGGCTTCACTATCAGGTTCTTTTTGGAATCAACCAGAAGCTGACATATCAGTCCTAGATCATCTGAAACTGAGAGTTCTGGGCCAGGAATAGCCCTTTAAGAGAACTCATTCGCTTTTAGCTGCCAGAGTTCTCCAAGAACATCTATGCTGAAGCATATGCTATTCTGAAGTCTGCTTCTTTGTTTAAATTAGTAATATTTCTCTGGATGCCTCTGTTTAGTAGACTATAGTGGGAAAGGACCCACGTTTCAATCTAGAGAGACTCAGGTTTGAATTCTAGCTCTTCCTCTACTACCTGATTGGCAGTGGGCAAATCACTTAACTCCTCTGAAACACCTCTATAGAATATGGGTGGCAATATTTACCCTAGAAGGTTGTCTGAGGATTAGATGAAGTATTTTATACATAAAAATTTCTCACCAAAGTGCATATCACATAGTAGGGGCTCATGTAAATGTGTTCTTTCCTTTCTCCTCCTCTTCTTGTGAAATAAACACAATTTGCTTCTTTAATAAGTAGTTTGGTCACTTCACCTGATGACTCTGGAATAAGAATCCTTTCTACTGGTAAGTCCACCACCATGCGGAAAAATTATGGCAGCTTTTTGTTCTCTCCTATGCCCAGTAAAACATTTATTTTGACTAATGTCTCATTTAAAGATGAATTAAAAGATGAGAAGAATTTCCTCTTAGGTGCAAGCTCTTTTCAGTCATTGGCACGTTCCTAAGGAGTTAGGTTGAGAAGGTTTCTGCAAAAGCTTGTGAGCTAGGCAGGAAAGAGAACAAGGATTCATTACTGATGTCTGTTACCAAGTAGACTTAGGAAGTGGTGATACACGTGCTACCTACTTACATTCTCCGTGGCATTTCAACAGAATGTATCCTTTCCCTTTCAGAGTTTTCGAGCTTGTCTTAGCTTGTGAGAAGTCAAGTCCAGTTTTGACTTGGCAACAATCCTAACCTTTCATATCTGGCCAAATGGAGTTGGATGAAATATATGTGTTGGCTCTGAAAGGGGAGGCAGACAGTGGAATCTATGATAGATGCTGTTGTGACCCTAATATGGCAATAGTGATTAGAGTCTGAGGTCATGAAAAAATGTCTCAAGAAACCAGGACAATGAATGAATGACTTCAAGTCGAGACAAGAAAAAGATCAGCTCACTTCTTATATCTATTAATGTGAATAGTGTTGAATTGATCACACTAGGGAGGCTCATTAGAAAGCCCTCAATGGAGGATCTAATCTTTTTTTTTTTTTTTTTTTTTTTTTTTTTTTTTTTTTTTTTTTTTTTTTTTTTTTTTTGTGGGGGGTGACGCCAGAGCTTCGGGGGGGGGGGGTTGGGTGGGGGGAGCGCCCCAACCCACCCGGC
>CAUYLG010037716.1:0-69812 GCA_963573385.1 Cacajao melanocephalus
GACAAAACCCCATTTCTTTTTTTTTTTTTTTTTTTTAAGATGGAGTTTCACCATGATGGCCAGGCTGGTTTTGAACTCCTGACCTCAGGTGATCCACCCACCTCAGCCTCCCAAAGTGCCAGGATTACAGGCGTGAGCCACCACGCCTGGCCAGGCTGTATATTTTTTAAACAACTGGTTTATGATCTGCAATTGGCATAACATTCCTATTGTCATCTATGTATTCATATATTTGCATTTAATTCAAAGGTATTGACATGTAACTGTTGGATAAGTTTGTTGTCGCATTTATTAAACTGATTTTAAAAGATCTGTTTTTTGGGCAAGAGTTGAATGAAGCTCAATAAGTGTTCCTTCCCTCCTCCCTGTCTTCTTCCAGAGGGTCTTGCTGTGTGGCCCAGGCTGAAGTGCAGTGGCATGATCACAGCTCATTGCAGCCTTGACCTTCTGGGCTCCAACAATCTTCCCACCTTAGCTTACTGAGTAGCTGGAACCAGAATCGCACACCACCACACCTGGCTAGCTTTTTAAAGTTTTTTTGTAGACAAGGGGTCGCACTATATTGCCAGACTGGCCTTGAACTTCTGGGTTCAAGCGGTCCCCCCGCCTCAGCCTCCCAAAGTGCTGGGATTACAGGCATGAGCCATTGTACCCTGCCAAATAACTTATTTTTAACCAAACTTTTACAGCCTTGTAAACATTATAGAGTTTTGCTATTGTCTTCCGCTTTTAAAAGCTAATGGAAGAGAAACTGGAAATTATGCCTCTTGAATAATTCCTATTACTTCCCGTAATCAACTATAGAAAAATCTAAATTGTGCCTTTAAGGTTTTAGGTTTTTAAGAGAAAACATAAAAGTTTACTTCAGAGTATTTTATATTTTGGGGAAATACTTCCTATCCCGTTCAGACTGGTATATCCCATCCCTATCTCAGCCAACACTTTAACTCCCGAATTTACTAAATACAACTTTCTCGTAATTCAGAGTCTTTGTCAGATATTCTCTTAAGTGGCCTTAGCAGATGCCAGGACTGTCCATCTTTCCAAACATTTTCATGTATTTACTTCAAAACAGTTGATAATCTATTGTTTTTGTCTTTTTTTCTGTCTTATCTCTGGTAGATAGTAAATATTCCCCATTTTGTAGTGTTTAATACAGTTCCAAGTTTTTCTATGCGGTGGAATGTCAAGATTTTTCATTGTAAATTTGTGGCCAGTGAACAGTGGCACATATTTGCATTTATGCGTGTATGCTTAGACTCTCTGTAGCACAGCAAAAATTTTAGTCAGTAGCAGAAAAACACTCATCCTGACGTACCCAAAACTTCCAGTGTTTGAGGGTAAAAATTTAGATGGCTCAGAACTATGTCACACATGTGATATAGCAAGAGAGCAAGTGAGATAGAGCACGATGTAGATAGAGCCTCACTTTAATCTGAAGCATTTGCAAGTTGCTGGGCTTAAGTGATTTTTTTATCCAGAGGACTCCCATAGGGGCTGGATTAATTTCTAAGACTGGAGAATCCCAACATACTTTAGTAGATAATCCTAGTAGGAGGCCTTTCAAAGCGCTGGGGGTCAACGGGCTGTTCCTACTTCAAAGTAAGGCAATATTGCAACTGCACCCTATTCTTCTGAAGTCTTTTTGGATCATCTCAGATGCAGAAATCCTCTCTTACCTCTCTGGTACATGTTTTGTTGTTTTTAAGAGACAGTGTCTTGCTGTGTCACCCAGGCTGGAGTGCAATGGTGCAATCATAGCTCATCGTAACCTCAAACTCCCAGGCTCAAACAATCCTCCCACCTCAGCCTCCTGAGTAGGTAGGACTATAGGTGCACACCACCACACCCATCTAATTAAAAAAAAAAATGGAGTGCTGGGCCCAGTGGCTCATGCCTGTAATCCCAATACCATGGGAGGCTGAGGTGGTGGATTGCTTGAGGTCAAGAATTCAAGACTAGCCTGGCCAACATGGTGAAACCCTGTCTCTACTAAAAACACACACAAAAATTAGCCAGGCATGGTGATGCACACCTGTAATTCCAGCTACTCAGGAGGCTGAGGCATGAGAATCACTTGAACCCAGGAGGCAGAGGTTGCAGTGAGCTGAGATTGCACCACTACACTCCAGTGTGGATGATGGAGAGAGACTCTGTCAAATAATAAATAAATAAATAAATAAATAAATAAATAAATAAATAAAATTTTGTAGCAACAGAGTCTGTGTGGCCCAGGCTGGTCTCTAACTCCTGGCCTCAGGCAGTCCTCCCACAGTGGCCTCCCAAAGTGCTGAGATTATAGGCATGAGCCACCATGTCTGGCCTGGTACACTCTTTATCCAGCATAAATTGGAGTATTTTAACATAATCTATGCAGCCTTTCAGTTTATTTATTTTTTTGAGATGGAGTCTCCCACTGTCACCCAGGCTGAAGTGCAATGGCATGATCTTGGCTCACTGCAACCTCCACCTCTCTGGTTCAAGTGATTTTCCTGACTCAGCCTCCCAAGTAGGTGGGATTACAGGTGCCTGCCACCACTCCCAGCTAATTTTTTTTGTATTTTTAGTAGAGACGGGATTTCACTATGTTGGCCAGGCTGGTCTTTAACTCCTGACTTTATGATCTGCCCACCTTAGCCTCCCAAAATGCTGGGATTACAGGCATGAGCCATGGCACCCGGCCACCTATCAGTTTATTCTACACAAGTGGTACAGAGACCAGTGGTAAAGTTGTGATGAACAACAGCATCCAAGATTCAGAAGCAGCATATTACTTCAAGCAACTTACCAAAATCACATATACAAAAGAGCAGTCACGACTCCAGAGAAGAAAAAAAAATCCAGATTTAGATCTAGTCCTACAATATCCAAGACCCCATCTACATCTCCAGACTCTGCCCCTCCCTCAGTACTCTCAGGCCATGTTCACCTGTTTGTCTTCTGTGATGCCTGCAGGACTCCTTGCCTTAGCTTCTTTACATTTGTTCTCTCTGCTGAACACTCATAGCACAAATACCCTGAGAGACATTTCCTGACCACCCTAAATACAAATAATCTTCACCCCATTTCCCAAGTCAGTCTGTATCACATTACCCTATGTTTGTTATTTCTTCTACTGCATTATCACTATCTAAAATTCCTATTTGCCAACTGTCTCTCTACTAATATATGATACATGAGGTCAGGAGACTTCATCTGTGTTCTCCTCAGCTGAATCCCCAGTGTTGAGCATAGTATCTGGATCACAATAGATGATAAATTTGTGAATGGATTGATTCACCTGAATTATTTCAGCACAAACTAAATTTTAGTAATCACACAGATGGTTTTTAACAATTCTTCATATTTAAGAACAAAAGAACTACCCTCATCTTCAAAGAAATTATGAAATACAATTTTTTTGTTTTATTAACTCATTTAAGAATTGTTTTCTTTTCTGGAAAATAAACTTATGCGAGACAAATTTTCAAGGCTGAATATTTTTCTTCAAATGAAATACAGACACATTTCTACATACACAGCATTTTTATTAAATATACTCTGTGAGAAAAAGAACACCCTAAAGTGCCAGATTTCTTGTAAATCTGATAACTTAGTAAATACAATGGTGAAAAAAAAAAATCAGAGGAAACATAATTTAAATAATCTTATAAAAGAGCAAGAACATATCTTAATCTTCATATAAGAAAGCAATCATCAAAATATAAAAGGGAAAGAAATCTCATTTGTAGAAGAATATATTTCAAAATTCCACCTGTTGATCATTTCATTTAAAAAATTCTAAACACATGGGCAGTCTCACTCTTACCAACATATATGTTTAAATCAATGGTAGTAGGGGAATTTAGACTACTCATTCACACTGACATAAAGTGACATTTTTGTTGCACAACAGTATTGCTCACTGACACTAACAGTGGAAGATGGAGGAAGTAGATTCTGGATTCAATTGTTAGCAGCAGAAATGGACTAATGCTAAAAATTTAGAAAAAAAAAAAAATAGGTCCAAGCTGTAGCTACTTCCAAGTAACACAAACATTAACCAAACATTGCCAATTTGTAATGGGCTGTGAAAAAAAACATGAAAATACTCTACACTGAATATTAGCTTTATGTTACTTTCTATTAAAGATATTCAGTGGGCATATTCTAAATTATATAGGGCATCTATAGACACCTAAATTAGCAAGTATAATACAAAGCTAACAGGATAGTGTCAACATATCTTGGGATGTTCTAGCCAACGTTTAGCTACAAGTATTTGGAAGGAGTCAAATAACTATATCCACATTCAAAATGAATACTTATAAAAAGAAATCTTAATGTATCAGTTATCCACAAACTGAAAAGTGTTACACATGTTGTGGGGGAAAAATACTGATGGTTGGCTGAATGACCAATTAATTATACATACCATTTATGAAAAGCTGGGTGATTCAGGTGCAAAAAAAGAAAAAACATATGCACATATATATCTCTAGTAACATCCTAGCAACATATATGTTACATGTCATAGTCAAAGCTGTATTACCAAACTAGGATATGTAAGGTATCAATGCAGCTAAAATTAAGTTTTAAGTAAAAAGCTGCTGCTACTTAACAAGAGAGTGAACTTTGGGTTTATTCAAGAATTAGTTCTCATATATAAAAACGTTTGATATTAATAAACAATACTTGTCATCATAAGGTTTTAGACAGTATAGAAACTTACAGAAAAGTGTTTTTGGACCACTTTAAATAGTTGGAGGAAGCAAATAAAACTGGATTATGAGTATGAATGCATTTATGATCAAAATTAACACACACAAAAATCAAAACACATTTCACAGCAGAACCTGCAAAAACTTTTGTATTCATCTTTTTTGAACCGTAAAAAAGAATGAATTAGTCTTGTCTTAATAAGACTTTTAAGCAACAAAAATAATTTAATCATGAATTATTAGCTTGATTATGAATATATTCTATTATTATCTGTATCAGTTGGTAAATTAACTGTGTTATCCAAAAAGGCTGACCAGCTCTAACTAGTATGAACAGGATACTGAATTCATTAATGAATATATAACTATTTTGAGCATACAAATAATCTCTGGTTTTATACCCACTACATTTTAGAATTCTGTAAACTGTGAGGCATAGAATATGTTTAATGTGGCAGAAAATCATATGAAATGATTATTTTATTTTGTTCAGTCCTTTTCCCATTAGGCATGCAAACACTGTCATAACCATCTTTGGTTTCACTTCTACGAGGTCATCAGGTAATGCATATATCCGGGCACCGATCTTTCGAGCAACTGAAATGGCATATCTTGAAGAGACAAGAAAAACATCTTGGTGTTAACCACTGTGTTTTCACTTAACATATTTTAACAAAAGAATGAAATATTTTGACAAGATTAGTTTTATGAAAAGGTTAAGTTTGTGAGTCTTAAATCATATTCCCATACAAGTTGTATTTTAAAATATGAATTTTAAGGGCATAGTAACCTTTCCTATAAGGATTTTGGAGAATTACAAGGCCACTGTGTTCTAATATTAACCATAAAGGCTTACTTAGCATTGTTCAGCTTGTCCTCATCAGATAAGTTTTCTCTCTTGATCATTTCTTGACGAACTGCATTTGGTGCAATGGCATCTATTAAATCTAGGACAGGTAAACTTGTGCTTATAGATTTATCCTAGAAAATAAAGCATAGATGAACCTTCATAAACATCTGACCTTTAATTTTCATTATTTTCAGACTCTTCTGATCATATAACTGAAGGCAATCTATAAATTTTCTTTGTACCTAACATTCAGCTTTTCTGCAACCAGCACACATAAATAAACAATTTAAAATATACTTTTCCTTAAATCTTTATACAAATTATAGTATAGAGTTGTCACCATACCTGAAAATAAGGTCTGTGGACATGATAGCTCTTAAGTATGCTAACTATAGTATCCATTCTGTAAAAAATATACAACTTTTGAAAGGGAGTAGGAAAGGAATTTTTAATTAACAATTTTACATGAATCTCTATGCCTTCCCTTAATATTTTTCAGAAGGAAAAATGAAATAGTGAAAGGGAACTAATATTTAAAAAAACATCATTCTTGTTGTTTTACATGTTTTAGTTTATTTCATCCTCCTTTGAAACCCTAGCATCTTGGTAGTAAAGGAATTCTCTTTTTAAAACAGATGAAGAACATGAAGTTAAGATAGCTCAAATGACTTGTTTACACAACCAGTAAATACACAGCTGGTATTTGAACCCACAACAGTCTGACTCTAAAATTCCCAAGAGTCTCTCCATTTTGAAGTTACCACCAAGGCAAGCTAAAAATGGACAACCAAATTATAGTGAATAGTCCATTGCAGATGAAATCAGACATCCTGGTCTGAACTGATTTTTACCACTTACCAGCATGTGAACAAATTATTTGTTCTCTCTCTCAGCTTGAATAGTGGTCACCATTGCTTGCCTACCCAGAATCTACCCACTCTTTACTTCTTCCATACCAGCAGAACCCATATTTTTGCTTTCTATCCATACCTCCTTCACATAGACATAAGCTTCAAGGAAGGCTGACATTCACAGTTCCAGGAGTGAACCTAAATTGATCTAGGTCAAGCATTCTCAGTGGGGACAGGGTGATACCCTTTTTTATGTATAAAGCATACAGTGCATAAACAGGTATACAGCGTATCTCTGCATTAAAATTTGATGGGAGAGAGACAAAAAGGGGAAAAAATGTCTAAAGAGATTCCTTAGAGGATAATTTTTTATAAAGGTTTCAAAACACTGGTCTAAGCCAAATAGAGGAATCCTATTCTATGACCACAGTGATTTAATTTGGGCCTATTTGATGGAAAGCCAGCAACCCCTCCTCCTAGATGTGAATGAGAGGATGAAACCTCTGTCACAAGCAGCAACTATCCTGACCAAAAGGAAAACCAGCTTTAGGGTGAAGTGGGCACATTAGATGGCAAATCAGAGATGTGAAAAAATAATTGAGTCCTGAATGACATTCTTCAATTTGGTTCAACCAATCCAGAAGTCTACCCTACCTCTGGATTACTGTTACTGTAGTCACTACCTTTTCTTTTTGTTTAAACCACTTGAAATTTGGTTTCTGTTTACTTGAAGCCAGAGCACCCTTTCCTAATCTCTAAAGTAGAGTATCATAGGATTCTTAGGAATACTGAGGTGAAAGCATCTAGTATAGGCTCTAGCCAAATGTCAGTTCTTAATAAATGCCTAATAAAACAACTTGAAGCCATGTGAAGAAGAGTAACAGGCTTCTTTGAGCCATGATCTACGAGCCACTTCATTTATCAAAATTAGAAAAATGTATATTCTTATTAGGAATGTTCATTTTATGATACTGATCTTTGGGCACGGGTAAGAGATAGACGGTAAAAATAATTAGGGTCTTTAAGTCTATCTGATGGTGGTAATCTGGATCTGCTTTTCACATCTTCTGTTTCTGAGAAATCATCATACCTGTTTGCTCAATATATAGTCTGCAGACCACCTACATTAAAATAATAATAATATGGGGTACTTGTTAAAAGTGCAAATCTAGCCCCACTCAAATTAATATCAGGTTATCTATGAATAAGGCTGGGAATCTACATTTTTAGTAAGCTTTCTAGAGGACTCTAAAGGTATACTGTATTATACTTTCTAAAAATATTTGTATCATTCTATAATAAATTTTTAATTTCTGTGGGCTTACCTTTCATATATTATATGATTATTTTTTAAAAAGACAAGTGATTTGTTTAATTGTGCTATAATTTTATTCCTCATTTACATATTTGTGGTATTTTAAATATTTCATTTTTAGGAAACAAGTATTTTTCCCGCCCATTTTCTTATGAGTTACCTTGGGTAAAGCTTCTACTGAGTTGAATGAAAAATTTAAGTTTCTAAAGATTATGTCAGATCTCTTATCTTCTTGTTACCAAGAAAATAGGCCTGTCTTCCAGTTCCTCTGATTTGTACATTATCAGTGAAAGACATTTTACTTTTGCAAAGGGAAAGGGGTTACAGTGAAAACCCTTAGGTTATATATAAATACATTCCCATTATTTTTACTTTTACTTCCTTAAGTTAATCATCAGGAAATTACTTCAGCAAGAAGAATTTCAATATCTTAATCTAGAATTAGCCTAGAGCTTGATTTTCAAGACAATGAATTGTGTCATCTTTTTCCCTTCATTTGATACATATTATTAGAACATTTCATTCCATTGCTGTTTCTGTCATTTTAAAAAATAAAAGTGGAAAAACAGCGATGTGGCCACCAGACTTCCCTAAAAGACTCAGCAGAACACTCCCCCAGTCGCCACATATGAGGCCCTTTATATATTAGCAATGCCAACAGCGTGGTAAGCCCCATTTGTTGAGCCCTTAATATGTGGCTAGGTACTGTTAAGCTCTTTACATTTTGTTAACTTATGTAGTCTAACAACAATCCTAAAAGATAAGGATTATTAATTTCCCCATTTTAGATATGGGGAAACTAAAGAACAGAGAAATTAATAACTTGCCCATGGTCACACAGATTTAATGCTGAGCCAGAAGTAAGTTCTGTTTTTATTCATCAGTAGATATAGCCCCACTGTTAGTATAACTGCTAAGGTTTCTGTAAAACAGATGCCCTTCTCATGTGCTCCCACACTCCCCCATTAGCTGATTTATATAGTACGGCTGATACCCCATACTGTGATTCTTGTTTTCTTATTTGCCACCTTCCCTGAACAGTGAGCTCTTTGAGGGCACTATGTAGCCACAGCGACTAGCAAGGCACCTGACACAGGGTAAGCTTTGGATATTTATGGAATAAATGAGCAGTATGTTACACAGCTAATCAGTAGCTCAGCAAGAGTCATCCCAGGGCCATACAACTCCAAAGCCTGGCTTTCAACTTGTGTGTAGCATAGCTGGACCTAGATATGAAACCCAGCTGTTCTGCTTAAAAGTTGTATGACAGTGGACAGTTATTTAACTTCTCTAACGCTCACCTTTTTGCTCAGAGTATTTAGAGAATTAAAAGAAACAGTGTGCAAAGAGCTTAACACAGTGACACAAAGGACTCAATAAATGGCAATTATGATTATTATTTGCTGATATACCACCTTCTCTGTCTTCTTAGCGAGGGAAAATTACTTTGTGGCTTAAAAGGGTAAATTTGTCTTTTCTGAAATTCTTATAGTGCTGCCTAGATTATGATTAAAATGGTTTTTTGTTTGTTTGTTTTTTACTACTACCACTTATAGCCTTCAAACATAATGCCTTTGGTAGCTGGAAAAACCTCCCTAACCTTAACTATTTTTTAACATTCACTGCCACATTTTTTAACCATTTGCACTCTCTTTAAAGATTTTATCATTAAGCATATACTAAATGCCAAGCACTTTTGCAATGTTTCTGCCTCCTCAGTTCTAAGTAGAGCCATACTCTCAAGTCAGCTTTTTCTCATGGTTGCTCTCCCTTAAAAGTTTATGCACTCCAATTTCTCAACTCTTTTATTCAACTGATCACCAAGTCTGTCTTTCCAGTTTTAATGTCTCCTTTCACCCCCACCCCATTTTCCTAAAATTACCTCAAACATAAGCTTAAAACTGAATTCATCACCTTTTCCAGGAAGCAGCTGTATCTCATGACATCCCCCTTTCTATTAGTGTTATCTGTTTTCCAGTTACCCATGCCCAAAACATCAAGAGTTTTGACTCCTCTCTCCCCTCTTCCCAAAATCAAAAAGCCAAACCTAGTTCTTCTTTTGCAATAACCCATAGTGTTCTAATCTTATCATTTCCATTGCCAGCCCCAACCCCCTTATCACTTCACACCTTGAGTACTGCCTTGGATTCTTTTGCACTGTCCTTGTAGTTACACTGTTCTCCCTCCCCACCCTGCTCACCACATTCAGATTAGTATTCCTAAAATAATTGCCTTTCTTATCTCCCTTCACTCAGTATCTTTTATTTAGGCCAAATTCCTCCACAATCTTGACCCAGTTTATATCTTGCACATCATCCCTTGGGAGCCATCCTATTTCTCTTAACTTTCTGACAAAGAGAAAGATGGACCCTTTCTCTTGAATAAAGGCATGTGTCACAAAGTTAGGAGAAATAGGATTTTCCCCCTTTCTCTCCACCAATTGAAATCGTCCCACCATCTATGATGTTCAGATCTAGCTGTCTTTATCTGCTCTTCACTGACCATTCAATTGGAAATGATCAGATTTTTCATCCAAAATATTAGTTGTATTACTTGGATTTTATCATTTACTCTATAGTATTGTTACCTTCTCAGCTACACAATCTTTGTCTTTAAATGGTGAACACTCAGAAGGCCAAATTAATTTCTTACATTTTATACCTTTTTCTTTACTTAGAAAAGTTACTTAACAAGAGCTCAATAAATATTAATTTGCTTCTAATATTTTCTCATTGTAATGAACTATATACATGCTTAATATTTTCTATAAAGGTGCAAATGCATATAATTTCAACATAACAATTTTAAAGAACTGCCAATTAGAGAATTTTATAATACAATGCCCATTGCTATTTTACATTTTTGTGTTTTACATCTAAAACACATAGAGACAAATCATGGAGTGAAAATTACTTTTTAAAAAAAAATAATCAGTAACAAAAACTCAATGTCGTTAGTTTCTTCCAAGATATAAAAGGGCGGAAAGAAAAGCACTTCAACTAGGACTCAGGCAACATCCCTGCCAATATCCAGCTGTCCTGCTAAAACTGCTCTGGGCCTCAGTTTTTGGCAAACATGAGAAGATTGCATTTATAAATTTCTGACATTTCTTTCACTTTGCAATGTTTTTAAGCATATAGAGCAAAGGCAGAGAGAGAGAGATAAAAATGGGTATCTCTTAGGATAGCTTAGTGTTTCATCTCTTTGTACTTTATTTCAGAAAAAAATACAAATTGATTGCTAGTTTCTCACACATAATAAAATCACAAACACAAGGCTCGCTGAATGAATGTTGTACAAGCAGACATGCTTATTTGTAGCTAACATCGGCTTGCATGCAAAAGCAAAACACAATGCAAATGCATGAAAATTAGTGGGTATGTATGTACAGATTACATTGAGTGCTTTATGAATCATCCACAAATGCTCGGGAGTGAGTGTTAAGTGCCATTATGAAGCCAGATGACAAGATTTTTTTTTTCCTACCAGTTTTCTCAATTCCCACTTGAATCGGTTTGGCTGCCTCTGTTATGCCTTGGAAATGATGTCAATACAATTCTGAGACTGCTGCTAGGGAGCACAAAACATTATAGGTCCTATATAAACAATGGCTTCTTATCTTTTACATTTGACAACTGGATTTTTTTTTTTTTGGCTATATCCTGTTTATTTTTTAAGATTAGATTACCAGAGTCAGATAATATTGACCTGCATTTATACTTAACTGGAAAACCAATAAAAAGTGTAGTAATTAAAACTAAGTATTTTAAGTTTACACATGCCAAGTAATTAGTATACCTAAACTCATAAATCATGTTTCTGACATACAACATTAATATAATTCTAAACCAAACCAATGTAATTCCCAATAAAAATTTCTTCCTATACCTACAAAAAAAAATTTTTTAGACTCTTGATTACCTTGAAGCTGGAAATAGAAGTATTTTTGTTTGCACTTTTAAGAGTCTGATTGACCCATTTAATAATAATTTCATCATTTACTTTTTCACCCTCTCCAAGATCCGATAACACATTCAATGTGTACCTGCAATAGAAAAGATGTACATTTGAGACTGAAAAGGGTGAAATTTGCTTTCACATAATTTATATCAATATTTAGATAAAGACTTAAGGAAAAGTTCAGTTCTAATAAATATTTCTAATTTTAGTCTGGCATTTGCACCCAGTTACATTCCAAAGTTACAAACCTCACTAATCAGAAACAAAAACTACTACAGGGTATTTTTAAAACTTAATTACTTACGAAGCCATTTTTAAGAGGCATTATTAAAAGTGATAGTGTTTCTGGATGTTGACCCATTTTTAAATAAAATATAATTTACAAAAAAAATAACAGTAAATCCTTTAAAAATTAAAATATTTTGCATTGTATATTTCTTCTGTGTTCATTATTGTTCAAAAATCGCTAAATGTTTAATTCAGATTACTTGTTGGAGGAAATAGGCAGTGTTGCTACAAACATTTCAGCCTTTACCTTCTCATCAGCTGCCATACCAATGCCAGGGTAAGTGTTGAATTCCCTTCATTTAGGTCCTGCCCAGCAATGCCAACCAAGGAGAATTTGGCCTTGTTCTTCCCAAGTTCCACTGCATAGTTACAGTTTTCGATCTATAAATAAGTAAAAGTTTGGGTGTAAAAACAGATTTTTAAAAACATATCTCATGAATATGTCAGCCTAGTTCAGCCATCCGAAAAATAATTATGATGACACCTTAAATTTATATGACCAAATTTCATTTCATCATAATAACCCAGGAAACAAAAACGACATAATTATTTCCATTTTCTGGTTGAAGATGATATTAAAGCACTGGGCTAACCTAGAAAGAGGAACAACTGGCTGGAAAGTTTTAAGATCCCCTCCTACTCAAAGTCTTAACTATCCAGGCCTGGCATGGTGGCTCACGCCTGTAATCCTAGCACTTTGGGAGGCCGAGGCAAGTGGATCATTTGAGGTCAAGAATTCGAGACCAGCCTGGCCAACATGGTGAAACCTCAGCTCTACTAAAAATACAAAAATTAGCGTGGTTGCAGGGACCTGTAATCCCAACTACTTGGGAGGATGAGGCAGGAGAATCGCTTGAACCTGGGAGGTGGAGGTTGCAGTGACCCAAGATTGTGCCATTGCACTATAGCCAAGGCAACAGGCAAAAACTTAATCTCAAAAAAAAAAAAAAGTGTTGACTATCCAAGATGAAATAGCTTATTAGTGTCACATCCGTGACTAAAAACCTAGGTTTCCCGCTTTAATAGAAGTAAGAGATGATGTTTTGTCTAGATCTATATTTAAAATTTAAAAATAGAGAACAAAGTAATTGTTTTATTAAGAATCTAACTTCATCTCCTATATTCTTTACCCAGACCTTACTCATCCTCTGACATTCAGCATTTGACCCACTTTCTTCAACAAAGGCTTAACCTTAACTATATACTAGCTAATAATGATCTATCCTTTGCTTGAAATCCTAAGAATGTTTATTTTGTAATGTTTATGTAGCATCTTCTGCTTATACTTAGCCTTTCATTTGTTTTCTTTCAACTATAGTATAAGCTTCTTCTAAAGGACAAAAATTTTTATATGCACAAATCTATATCATACTCCCCCTACTCCCAGCACAATGCCCTGCCTAAAGTAAGAATCTGATACATAAACACCTAATAAATTATTTACCACCCTGTCAACTGCACACACACACATACTTCTTTCCAGTGATATAAGTCCAGTTAAGTTCTTTCTCTAATAACTTTTGGTCTATCCTGGAGTCAATAGGTTTTTTTTTTTTTATCTCCATCATATAATGTTGTGTTTCTTACACCAAGACCTATAAATTCTTACGTATCTGAGTCTTTTTGCTCCAATGAAATTATAAGTTCTCATAATCTTACAATATCACCAGTAGGAACAAAAGTGCTTACTAAGTACTTTCTGGAATAAACAATTAGAATACTATTTTTCTTAATTTTCTTCCACAAGTTAGTTAAGGTACCATTACAACAAAGTCCAACCTAAGGTACATAGATACATTTTCCCCAATAGTCAGAAAATATTTCCAGAAAAGGTGAGACAGCTAATACAATAAAAGAACTTGTATGAATATATGGTTATTCTTTTAAAAAGAGAATCCAAATTCCCAAAGTTCAGTTTACTACAGACAAAAATGGAAGATCTTTGAACCTGCTATACTATCTGCCTGGCTCACTTCACAAATTGAATAAAACATACATATCAAATGATATGTATATATTTAAAAATAATTTTTAATAATAAAATGTTCGATATGTATACGTTTTTTAAAATCCAAGGAAAAGGTGTGTGTGGTGGCACATGCCTATAGTCCCAGCTACTTAGGAGGCTGAGGCAGGAGGATCACTTAAGGGCAGGAGTTCAAGGCTGTAGTGTGCTATAATCATGCCTGTGAATAGCAGGTACTCCAGCCTGGGAACCATAGTGAAACCCTATTTCTAAAAACTTTCAAAAAGAAAATTAAAAAAAAAATTTTTAACAGGCTAAACCTTTAATTTAGTATGATTTTAAACAGGCTAAAATGTTACAATTTTAAACAGGCTAAACCTATGATTTAATTTTTAAAAAAATTTTGGTAGTAATCATAAATTATAGGTTTAGCCTGTTTAAAAGAAATATAGGCTATAAGAATGTAGATTATTTAAAAAATAGATTCCTAATTTATGGAAAATAACATTAGCACTTGAATTATTTAACAGTGTGAACAGGAAAGCAAAAAGCCAGCATATTTACTATGGATACCCATTTAAGTGGGAGAATTTTATAACAAACTGCAGTAATCACATGTGTAAAATGTGTTTCAGAGTTAGACCAAAGTTCCTGAGGGAGATGATGGTGAGAAAGGAGTTCAGGGTTGCTAGTATAGAGGCTTAAGAATATATTCATATGACCAGCATTGAAAGAGAAACTGGAAACAGGTACTAACATAAGGGAAAGCATATATTTTATTTACTGGCAATACTTGGTTCCAAATTTGGCAGAACACTTCTAAGATCTAGAGAGGTACCAAACTAGAGAAATAATGAGCAATTAGGTTCCTAGAGGTAATCCATGTGTATGATAGTACACGTTGAGTATCCCTGATCTGAAAATCCAGCTGAGCATGGTGGCTCACACCTGTAATCCCAGCACTTTGAAAGGCTGCGGTGGGCAGATCACCTGAGGTCAGGAGTTCAAGACCAGCCTGACCAATGTGGAGAAACGTCGTCTCTACTAAAAATAAAAAATTAGCTGGGCATGGTGGTGCATCCCTGTAATCCTAGCTGCTCCGGAGGCTGAGGCAGGAAATAGCTTAAACCTGGGAGGCAGAGGTTGTGATGAGCCAGGATCACACCATTGCACTCCAGCCTGGGAAACAAAAGCAAAGAATGAAACTCCCTCTAAAAAAAAAAGAAAGAAAGAAAGAAAGAAAATCCCAAAATCCAAAATACTACAAATTCTAAAACTTTTTGAGCACCAACATAATACTGAAAAGAAAAGCTCATTGCAGCATTTCAGATTTTTGGTTTAAGGATGTACAACCAGTACACTGAAAATATTCCAATATCTGAAATACATCTGGTTCCAAGCATTTTGGATAAGGGATACTCAATCTGGACTTAAAACCCTAAAAACAAATCTGTTCCCTGAGAGTATAACTATGGAAGTTAAGAGCTTTGGGCCAAGAACCAGGCCTTGGAAATACTGAATTGTCAGGCTTAAAGATGAACCTATGAAAGGTAAGAATGAGCACAAAGAAAGCAAGAAAAAATTGGAGTGCAGTCTCACAGAGTTCATGGAAGAAATGATTACTATATTAGTCTGTGTTCACACTGCTAATAAAGACATATCCAAGACTGGGAAGAAAAAGAGGTTTAATTGGACTTACAGTTCCACATGACTGGGGAGGCCTCAGAATCATGGTGGGAGGCAAAAGGCACTATTTACATGGCAGCAGCAAGAGAAAATGAGGAAGATGCAAAAGCGGAATTCCTGATAAAACCATCAGATCTCATGAGTCTTATTCACTACAATGAGAACACTATGGGAGAAACTGCCCCCATGATTCAAATTATCTCCCACTGGGTCCCTCCCACAATGCATGGGAATATGGGAGTACAGTTCAAGATGAGATTTGGGTAGGGACACAAACAAACCACATTAATTACCAAGTACTTCAAATGCTTTGGACAAAAAATGAAGCTTACATCATTTGGCCAATGAGAAGAGTTACATAATGGGACACAAGGTTTTGAGTGAAAAGAAATACTTGAAAATAATGAAGAAAGGCCATTTTAATGGTGCAGCTTTATGAACTTTGTAAACAAAGGAAAGTGACATCTACTGATTATTGCCCAAATTCCGTAAAATAATTCCCTGTGATACCATGTCATGAAAGTACTGCTTCTTCATTTTTTAAACATCCTGAATTTACTTCAGGCTTTATGTTTCATTCTATATTTGTTGAAAAAGTATTCTGCATATGATTCCTTTGTGGCATATGTATTTATTTGTAGTTCACATTAAAATTCCAGGTGTAATGAATGCCTGATTTCTGTTTCCCTGTTACATTTTGCATGAAAAATTTTGGAGAAAAAACATGAAATTAGTCAATAAAATTTTCTGAATTCTACTCCCATGAAAAGAATTATACGCACATAAAATGAAATAAAAAATGCAGGCAGTCCAATGACTAGAAATGCTGAAAAATATGAATATAAATCTTTATAATTATACCAACCATTTAACTACTTTTATATTTCCCTTTTAAAATCTTTTTAAATTTTTTTCTTTAAAATTGCAGTGTCTCTGAATACATTTTCATTCTATAGATGTGGAAAACTAGAAGTCCCTTTTGAATGTATCTCTGTGTGTGTTATATATTTTAAACAAATTAGATGCATATTATATAATATATAATTTTGCATCCTGCTCATTTCCATGCCACTACTACAAAAACACTATTTTTTGTGTTTGTTTGTTTGATTATACTTTAAGTTCTGGGATACATGTGCCATGGTGGTGTGCTGCATCCATCAACTTGTCATCTAGGTTTTAAGCCCCACATTTACTAGGTATTTGTCCTAATGTTCTCCCTCGTCTCCCACCCCACAAAAGGCCCAGGTGTGCGATGTTCTCCTCCTTGTTTGTGTCCATGTGTTCTCATTGTTCAGCTCCCACTTATGAGTGAGAAAATGCAGTGTTTGATTTTCTGTTCCTGTAAAACACTATTTTTAATGGCACATTTCACTTCATCTTATGGGTGTATCAATTTATTGATCCTTTATTGAACAACTGGATTTTCTTTGGTGCTGTATAAACATTGCTGTGATTAGCATTTTGCCACAAAACTTTGTATCTTTCTGATTTTTTCATCAGAATAGACGGAAAAAGGTGAAATTATTAGGTCAAAGGATTTTTTGGAAGATCACTAGTATGTATTGCCAAACTGGTTTTAGAAAGATTATACAAATGAATACTTCCTCTAACATTGGATGTAGTGCAATAGTTTCTTGTTTTAAATTGCATTTCTTTTTTTTTTTTTAATTCCCCCCACCCCCTAAATTGCATTTCTTTATTCTGGGTGAAAGTTTTTTATATGTGTACTATTCATCATTATTTCTTTTTCTATGAATTGTTCACTTGTGTCTTTCCCATTTTGCTATTACTATTTCAGTAGTTCTTCAACTTTCTTCCCTAGAACTCATAATATTCACTTCTGTTTACCAAGTACCATATTGTAGTTGTCTGCACACATATTTCTCTAATTTATTTAGGCTTTCCTGGGGACCAGCTCCATGCTTTATACTTTTTTTTTTTTTAACATCCTGCATAACACTGTACAGGTATCAGGTAATTGATAAATGTTGAATAAATGAGTGGATAAGCAATAAAAATACAGCAAGTTATACCAATTGTAAAATAAGAGTACATTTACAGTACATCTCAAAGAACATTAAGTACGACAACTTGATAAAGATGAAAATAGTTATATAAAGTGTCTGACTGGAGGGACTGCCGTCATCTTTGCAAACATTTAAGGCAAACTTGTAAAAAGGCTGTTAAGCTTAATACATTTTGGTTTGAACCAGAATTGTGCGGTCAGAGCACACTTTACCCAACTTCATGAAACTCCAAATGCTTTGTTTTCTATCAGAACAGTAACAATATATCCATGGTCATTATTTCATTCACCTTTTTCATGTTCCCTCCAAGGGCAGGATAAGGAGGTTTATTGACATGGCTCCAGTTGACTGGCACTCGTATCATCTCATAGAGCTGAAAGATCACTAAAGCATCTGCAAGGTCACTAAAACAAGAAGGAAAAGCAGATAAAGGAGGAGGAAATGTTGGGTACTACCTAATTTTATTAAGTACAATGGAGATGGACTGATACCTTTAAGACGTAAGTCTTCAATCCTTGAAGAATGACAGGACATAGCATTTGACCCAGAACTTCCAGTCTAAGAATCTGTCTAAAATGTTTTCATAAATATTTGCAAAGGTGTATATCCAAGGACATTCATTGTCACAGTAGTGATAAATTTGGAAACAACTTAAGTGCCTGGCAGCAGGGCACTTATAGAGTTGAGTCAACTATACTATAAGCTCCTTGGCTACCATTAGACATAAGGTAGATCTGTATGTATTGCTAAGAAAAGCTTTGCAAGACATATGAAATTTTAAAAAGTAAATGGCAGATACTTCATGCAATTTGATCTCGTTTATTTAAAAAAATTTAGAGTCAAATATATTTCTATACCTATACACACTAAGGACTGTTAATAGCAATTACTTCTATTAGATAAGGAAAGAGGTCAGGAAAATGGGAATACAAGAGGGTAAGGGTAGAATCATGTTTTATTTTATTCTATACACTTACATACTTCCTGAAACTTGTACAGTAAGAATAAGTTCATGTATTATGTATACATTATTATTTTTTAACTTAAAAATAATTATAGGAAAATCACAGTAGCTACTCAGTAGGCAGCTGTTTGTGTTCAATAACGAGGGTTAAGAGGAAGGAACTTATGAACAAGTAGGAGTTCTCAAAGTAAAAATATTACTACTTTGGATTCAGAAAAATATGTTCTCCTGAGAAGGTTAAAGTATGCTTGTTCAGTCTATTTTCAATGCTGTATGCTAAGGACATAAAGCAATAGCAATTGATTTTTTAAACTGCTAGCTTTGTGATGTATTATGTGGCTTTTCTCCTCCAACAGCTTGTCCAATGAGTTATGTTTCCCTAAGGTTCTTATTAAATTACTTTGCATTCTCTGAGCACACACCATATGGCAGTGAAGGGAGCTGGGCCCAGTACTGGGTGATAGAGGGAGAAAGTCTGATATGAAGGTAATTAAAATCTGACTAGATTATCTTTAGGCATATGAAACATTCTGTATAAAAAAAGAATCACTAAAGTATTTCTATAGGTTCTGGAACTTTATGTTTCATGTATTTTTCTTTTTTACTTTAAATGAATTCATTCTCATTCCTGTCTAGTATGGTATTATTATTATTATTTTGCAAATAGAACTGAGGCCCAGAGAATTTAAATGATTTCCAGAGACTTCAAGATGGATTCTAGAACCAACTCTAGGACTAAGAGTTCTTGAAACATATTTATAACTTGTTTAGAGAATTTTCAGTGAAAATCTAGCTGTTTTGCTGTGAGCTGGCTACACTGTAGGCAGGAACCTAGAAGTTTCGGGGGGTGGGTTTAGGAATATGATATAGGCACAATTCTATGGACACATGGTTCCAGTGTCAACTAGTTGTCTACTTATTGTTCTTCTACATCTGATCGTTCTCTAAAATTATGTTACGTTTAAGAATTTTCTGAAAGTAACAGTTCCTTTTCCAAGAAAAAATACTATATGCTCAGAAGCTCTATGCTGGTAATTATTAAATAAAGATATTCTTCAGCTATCTTTAGCTAAAAGGTTTGGTCTATTCTTTTCTCCACTGCCAATGATAGAACTCTAGTGTTCTTGACATTTATGAAATAATTACTATGAGTATCAACAAATCTTAATCTGCTATTTTTAAGCTTACTCTTCCCCCCTCCTTTTTTTTGCCCACCTGCAACTGTCTTGATCGAGTTATAAAGCTTACTCTTTAGTTATAGAAAAATACATGTTCATGGTTCGAAAAAATTGAAATCATGCTTAAGTTACTAAGATTAAAAATAAAAGTCTCCTTACTATTCTCCACTCCTACTACCCGGGCTACAGTTTGGTATGTACCTCTCTAGATTTTATTTTAAAATTTGGATACAAATATCTATACACTCACATTGTAAACAAAATGGGATAATACTAGACCTGTTATTCTTTTCTCTTGACTATATATTACAGACATTCTTCTAAATCAGTCCATAAAAAGTGAATCACTCCTCACCTTCAACATTTAAGTTTTAACTTCCCTGCTACTGTAACAGGAGATCCAGTTGAATTGACAATATCTCCTCTCATCTAGCTAAAATTTACATACTCTTCGAGAGCTTTACAAACATGGATCTATTTTAAAGAATATTGTGAATAAACACCAAGCAGCAGAAATTACAACATCATAAATCTTCAGTGAGCCTTTGAACTTGGCCTGTTGTGACATTAATCTTCTTTAAGGAGTTAATCTTAGTTAATCTTCTTTAAGGAGTTTCTTGGTTATGTAAGTTATTAATACATGTAGTTAACTAGAACTTTTTTCTAAAAAAAAAAATACAACTAGCTGAAGTTGACTTCTTTTGCACTTTATCAAGGCAGGCTGGTAGATTGTATAATAAAGAGAGAAGAATTCTTCTCATCCACACTTAGAAAGACACATTGTTAGGATTACCAGACAGCCCAAGAATTGATTTAGTAATTGATTAGCCCTACTAATATCAATAATGTGTTATCATTTTTAAACAAGAAAGAATGAGATAAGTTATAACAATTATTCAAGGAAAACAAGTTACTTTTACAAATTAGAAAAAATATACACAAAAATTATGTAAGAATTGAGGTTTTGGCAAAAATAAATGAAAAGTGACATAATGAAAAACAGTGATATAACAATTTATCAATTATTACTGTTACTCTAATTTGTTAAAGTTGAAATTATTTTTATGATCAATAACTATGAAAGAGTAAGGATTATCTTTACTGATTTATTATATCATCATCAAAAACATAACTATTATTCTTTTTTTGAATAGTAGCTTTCTTTTAAAATCCATTGTATTGCCAATTCCCAGCATCCTGAAACTAAAAATTGGCTAAAACTCTTGCAAATTGAGAAAATGTTCCATTTAAACATGCCTACAGTTTGAAACTTGAAAAGTTGGACCCTGAGAGTAAAGCTGAGGCACAATCAAATATTTACCTGTACAAATGATTAATGTACGGGTTGACTCCCAAGGAATTCATCCAGTTCCGAAATGTCCTCTCTTCCTTGCTCTCTCCTAGGGTAGACACAAGCTCACACTGATGACTCAGGACAAAAGGAATCAGGAACTATATGTTAAACCATTCCGGCAGGTACAAACTGGTCAAACCTACCTTGCCATGGTTCATTAGATACTACAGTTTCTTTAAAGGGAGAAAAAAAGGTCTCTTAATGCCAAAGTCCCTTTTCCCACTATCTGGGAAGCCATTAGTTGCTCTAAATCTCTCCTAGGTTCCCTTTGATGTCTGTGAACTAGTACTGAGCCATGGGTTTCTCTGCCTAGAAACATAACAGATACACTTCTGTGGTCTATAATTATGATTAGATGCAAAAGGGATTGGCTAAACATGAATAAAAACAAAGTCTTTTAGCAGTCATGGTAACATTAGTACATTAAACACAAATAGAAAAGTCATACCTTTCCTGATGCAATGTTTCTAAATTTGTACAAATTATGGCTTTACACAGGAAAGTTTCTCAGCACACAAACCTACACTTTACACCATTCAATGAAGAGGAGAGGGGATTACAGGTAAATATAAAAACACACAATGAGGGGACTATAACTATTTTACAGGCCTCCTGAGTTAGTTTAGATTGTCATTACTGAAAATACATAAGGAACACAGACCCAACACAGGCTGATAGGAGAAAGACACATTTCATCATAGTTACTTCCTGGACCTCAAAGATCCCCTCAGGGAGATAATTCCTGCAGGTGCTATTATTAAACCCTACCTCCCTGAGCATTCCCTTCCCAACAGTGCTTACATCACCTATAAAGAAAATGTGGGTTATGGTACACCATAAAGTGAGCAGGGATGTGGGCTGGCTCTGCCACTGTCTATGTTCTACTCATCTCTTGATTGCAAATAGCCCTAAGTAACTATTATGATTATTTGTTCTTCAGCAAAGTTAGTGGAGCGTGGAATGGCCTAGTTTACATCTTATCACCAGACTCCTAAAAAACTGAAACATTTATACCTCTCATCACTTCTAAATTATAGGCATGTTCAAGTCACTCTCTAGCTTTTGGCCCATATGAGACTCACAGGACAATTTGGCACATAAATCTATCTATAATCATCTGAGTTCCAGGGGCTTCTTCATACTATTGCAACAGTCATCTTCACATTGAGTGTCAAAGAGTAGAAATCTACACACTCAGGATAGAATCCAAGCCTTGTAAGATCTAAAGGATTCTGTTATTTGTAGCAACTGTTCAGGAAATAAACTACCCACTATAGTTTCATGTGGTTTCAATGCCATTATCTAACAGCTTTCCCAGAATCTGCTTAATTATTGCTCTATTATATAGCCCTATAATTTCTTGCTTAAATTTTGTTTCCTCTGGTCTGCATAAAAGGTAACTACTGATCAGTCTGTTGTATCTGCTACCACCACTTTGTAATGAACAGTCTACATGAGAATCTTTTTTTAAGAAGAACCAAGCTGAACTAAATATTTCCAGAATCCAGGCTGGCCTTATTTGTAAGAATTATTAAACAAGTACACATTAAATCTATGAACTGTCCCCAAAGTGACATAAATATAAACATACTGTGATCAATAGCTTGATGCCTGTGATTTGGATTTACCTCTCAGTTGTTTCTCTATTACTATCTGTTATAAAGGTATATATATATATATTTTTCTAATAGTTAGAGAAGTTTTACATTATTTCCATCTAGGAAAATCTAAATGTCTTAAAATTATGAAGATTAATAGTGCCATAATGGTTTCATTTTTAATTAAAATATCCAAATTTTGTTGAACCTAATGATGCAATGAATAATACTTTAAAATAACTAGACTTGCATTTTGATAGAGTTCTGAAACTATCCTCAGCGGTTCATATTTCTTCCTATTGTTCTCAACTGATTATATAATTATTTTAATTTTTGAAACTTGGAAAGTAAAATAGATTTTATAAATGAGCATTTATTTATCTAATAACATTTCAAAGTGTCTTGGTAAATAAATGCTCAAAGCTAGAAGCACTATGCATTTGTGCAAAAGCCATGGTAAAGCATTACAAAAACATATGTATTCCAGATTGGAAAATGCTGTCTGGATTACAGACAGCTAAAGCAATCTTAGAAGTAAAATCTGTTTTCCCCTAGATCTGATATACAACTTCAAGAAGTAAAATCTTAATGCTGATATACAAGATTGAAAGAACTATAAAACATTCTTTTCATTTGCAGGCTCAATTTGACATCTACCAATTAAAAATAGCAATAAATATAACAAATATATTAAAAGTAGGCTATTAACAGGGAAAAAAGGAATTAACACATATTTAACACTCAATAAATGTGCTGTGACATATGAAGTGCTTTCCTCCTCCTTCCCTGACCATTAATAAACACATATTGTATTCTTTCATTCATGATCACATTTAGCTTGCTCTGTAACTCTTCAAATTAAGTTTATTAGTCCTGTTTTATATATTAAAAAAAAACAAGGCTCACAGGGGTTATTCAGATAAAACAGTGGAACTATGATTTGAACAAAGTCTGATAATTTGTGGCCTATGTACCTTCTGTAACCACAAATTAATTCTGAGATGATCTTTCTATATGTAGCCCACATATCTGGCTCAATTTGATGTGAGGGTTTAATATTTAATTGTTTTTTTTTCTTTAATTCCCTAGAAAATTCTCTGCCAATGAGGACATACTAACATATGAATTTGGGATGTGATAAGATCAAGCTTCAAATTTCATAAGGATATATAAAAACACAAATTTACAGAGGAAAATAATCCAATGACAGACAAAGTCAAATATATTTTTGGCAGATGTATGAGGACATACATATGTTCTAAATAAGGATGACTGATAAATATTTCCCATGTTATTTTAATAGATATAGTAAATAATAATGGAAATATTTAGCAATCCTATTCACACTGAAAAATTCCAAAAGCATGCTGAACACTAGCAAAAGAACTCAAACATGAAAAATAAGAGAGCGAGCAAGTTGGAAAAGATATCTAGCAAGAATTCAGTGACTATAAAAAGCAGATCATTTTTAATATGCCACTCTAAACAATGCCTTCTACTGACAGAGGGATTTTGAAATTTTCCAGACTGATAAAAACCTAGCAGTGTTCCTTTTGCTTATTTTTTTTCAAGTTCTAATCTCTCACCCTAAATTTCTCTTTGCTGAAAAATATAAATTTTTGTCTGCTTTCCCTCTGAATTACATATCTATGTAGAAAATATAATCTTTATTTTATTTTACAGGACCTTCGAGAAGAATGAATTACTCATATTCTTCGAAGAATATATTTGTTAAATCTGAAACGTCTTTCTTTAATCACAAAACTAATTATGAGGTGACAAGGACATCGGAACTATGGTTATGGCAGTCAAGGAGAAAAAGACCATGAAGTTGATTTCTCATTCTGTCTCATTGGGAAAGAAGGGAGTAATGGTGAGTTATGTGAGAGAACTGAATGAATACTGAGATCATGAATACTGCACATCAAATTCTCCCCACCAAGAAGAATTCCTGCTTTCTCCAAACCAGGGCAACTAGCAAGAAAAACCTTTTTTTTTTTTTTTTTTTTGAGACAGAGTCTTGCTCTGTTGCCCAGGCTAGAGTGCAGTGGCACGATCTCGGCTCACTGCAACCTCTGCCTTCCGGGTTCAAGCAATTCCCTGCCTCAGCCTCCTGAGTAGCTGAGATTACAGGCGCATGCCACCGTGACTGGCTAATTTTTGTATTTTTAGTAGAGACAGGGTTTCACCATCTTGGCCAGGCTGATCTTGAACTCCTGATCTCGTGATCCACCTGCCTCGGCCTCCCAAAGTGCTGGGATTACAGGTGTGAGCCACCACGCCCAGCCAAGAAAAATCTTAAGATTGGTGCCTTCTTCTGACAACTGCCTCTCCCTTCAACAACTGCCATTACCACTACCACCATTTTTACTTTAAGTTCTGATATTAATGTGGGTGTTGGTATGTGTGAGAGTGGGAGAAAAAAGAAAGGCTGGGAAACAAAAAATGAGAAAGAATAGGTATTGAGAATGTTTTGTCATTATGATTTATAACATATTGTAAGCTTCATTGAGGTTCAGTATATATAACATAGCTAATACAAAATAATCTGTTATAGAACCTAAATAAATCCTTTCAATTATTACTTGTGATAAAAGATATACTTTATCACAGGAGAGGGATATAGGTTTTACATCAAATCATGAAGTCCAGTTGTCAAAATTGAGTTCTAATGTGTTTACAACCATAATATCCCATCGTTATAGAAGGCAAATTAGGTAGAAATTTTATAAAATCAAAGCTTTGTTCTGCTATTCTAATTAAGTTTCATTTGTGTTTCATTCTATGGGCATATTAAGACAGAAATAACACAGCATGAACAATGCAAAAAATAAAATATCAACTCAGATGGAAAGAATAAATGGTACTAATAAAAAGAACATTCAGAATGAATATATTTATAGAGTATAGAAAAGTACTAAATACAGTACCTACATTAGGAGGGGTCAAATCTGCATTTCATGAAGCAAAATAGGAAAGTATTATATATTATGAGACAGATAACGATAGACCACACAAAAGACAAATAATGAACACTGTAATTTTTTTCATGTTCACTAAAAACATTAAAAAGAGAACAATACTAGAGTCAAACTGGAGCTTTCCGAGGAGAAAAACACCTACAAATAATCATTTTTTTCTAATAGATAATTCATTGCCCATATCGGTGGTAGAGCTGTTATGTGATCATTTATGAGAATATTTTAAGTGTATCATAGTTTTCACTAACCTCTTATGGAGAAATGAAAGATATGTAAGATTTACCCCAGCATACTCTTAACCAAAACCAGCAACCACCTTCCATAATTTGAATTTTCAATACACATATCTACGCACACTAAATTGCATTTCCCACCACAATCTCCTATCTCTGACAGTGAAGTAAGACAATACCATAAGAAGATATAGCATACCATATATGAAATATAGTAAGTCAATTAAAGGCAGAAAGAACACACCTTCCAGTAAATTCATATCGATGTCATTATTATTTGGCTTGTGCAGGCATGGGTATGTGTTAAACAGATTAGCCACAAAAGCTAAATTAAGTTTAGGATTGCCTGAAACCACATCTGCAGGAGTAACAAACTGCTTGCAGCCCAGTTTATCTGCTTCTTGAAGCATGAGTCCAGCACGCTTCAGGTCATTTTTCTCCTAGACAATAAAACAAAAATGGTCACAATTGAATTTTGATTGGCATAATTTTTATTGATACACATGTTTATAAGCAATTTCTTTTCCACAAATAAATCAAATAATAACTGAAAATAATATCAAATGTGTGTAATTCCAAGGCAACTTACCCATTCATTTTTTAAAATTAATTTATTAGTTAATTTATTTATTTGAGATAGAGTTAAAACACTCCAGCTCTGGTGCCCAGGCTGGAGTGCAGTGGTGCAATCTTGGCTTACTGCAACCTCTGCCTCTTGGGTTCAAGCGATTCTCCTGCCTCAGCCTCCTGAGTAGCTGGGATTACAGACACATGCCACTATGCCCAGTTAATTTTTGTATTTTTAGTAGAGACAGGGTTTCACCATGTTGGCCAGGCTGGTTTTGAAGTCCTGATCTGCCCACCTCAGCCTCCCAAAGTGCTGGAATTACAGGTGTGAGCCACTGTGCCCGGCCACCATGCCTTTTGGGTTAAAAGGAAAAAAGTCTCTGAGTTTCCTTGCTGGGATAACTGAGTCATATTTTACCCTTTTTGCTAAAATACTCAACAAAATTCTCAAATATTGTATCAGTAAGCTCCTACTGGTCACACTGTAGGTAACTTATTTAAGGCCAGCTAGTAGAGTGCCCTCTGGATAACAGGCATAGTTATTGCACCCACTCTACACTGAGTGACATTTCCAGAAGGCTCTTGATAAAAAACAAGTTGAAATACATATTTAAAAAATTAAAATCTTAGGGAACAGCACCTTTCACAATTGCAAAACCCTGGAAACAAATAAAACAAGTCAAATACCTATAAATAGGAGAGTAGATGAATGAATTTGTATATTCACACAATGACATATTCAATATGGGTAACTCTTAGAGATACAAGTTCAAAAAGAAGTACTAGAAATTTAAGTATAACATGATAAACTTTAAAGGAAGTTAGAAAGTAAAATGAAGAATTTAATTTTGTAAGGGATACACTTGGATAAAGGGAAACTACATAAAAAGAAAAGCAAAAGAACAATGAACACAAGTTCCAAGACTGAGGTTACCACACTGGGCTAAGGCAGAGATGGAATAGGGAAGAACTGTACAGAAAATTTAATGTCAAGGTCTTAGTTTTCCTGTTAGATTGAGAGTTCATCAGACTTGTTACAATTTCAAAACAAAAAAACCACACACAAAAATAAATTTAAAAATGGGTATGCACAAACCCATATGAGAGTATATAATGACCAAAGATGATAACCTACCTAATTCTGTGCACCAGAATTGCAAAATAAGTAATCATGTAAATGAAATCAGAGAAAGCAATAGATTATTAAATTAAGCAACAATGAAAAGTTACCAATGTAGATGTCAAAAAATGACAATATCTGGCTGGATGCAGTGGCTCATGCCTGTAATCCCAGCACTTTGGGAGGCCGAGGCAGGTGATCACTTAAGGTCAGGAGTTTGAGACCAGCCTAGCCAACATGGTGAAACCCCGTCTCTACTAAAAATACAAAAATTAGCTAGGCATGGTGGTGTGTACCTGTAATCCCAGCTACTCAGGAGGACCTTATTTAGGTCTTAATTCAAATAAGCTTGAAAAAAAAATGACCTTTATGAAGCAAGTGGAAATGTCAACATTGACTAGATATTTTGATGGTGTTACAGGTTACTGTAATTTTTTTTAAAGTATGATAAGGTATTGTGGTTTTACTTTAAAGTGCCTTTATCTTTTAGAAATACATATTGAAATATTTATCCATGAAATGATATGATGTCTAAGATTTGCTTCAAAATAAATACAGGACAGGAGGGAAATAGGGAAGAAATGAGATAAGATTGACCATGAATCAGCAGATGTTGAAACTGAGGGATGAGCACATGATAGTTTAGTATACTAAGTCTGTTCTCTTCTGAATATGTTGCAAACTTTGCATAGCGTTGCAATACTGTGTTTCTGAAACATATCATTATAATAATGTGAGATATAATTAATTAGTAATGACTCAGGTTGCCTTAAAAACCAAATGTTATTGATATTGCACTTTAAGTACATGATATCTTTTCATACAATCTATTGTCTGACCAAATTTTAATGTTTAGAATTCAAGCTTGTCCAACCCACAGCCAGTGTGTCGCTTGTAGCCCAGGACAGCTTTGCATGTGGCCCAACACAAATTTGTAAACTTCCTTAAAACATTATGAGATTTTTTTTGCAACTTTTTTTTTTTTTAGCTCATCAGCTATTGTTAGTGTATTTTATGTGTGGCTCAAGACAATTCTTCTTCCAGTGTGGCCCAGGGAAGCCAAAAGACTGGACATCCCTGGTTTAGATAGAACCATCCCTGGTATTTATAACTTATGCTAGAAGAATGAGATTCCTAGGAAATGTGTTTAGTAGGTCAGAATCTGTATCAATCCTTCCTACACGACAAATACCAGGGATTTCTATTTTTTATTTTGTATATTTCTAAATATAAGCTGGTAAAACTGATAAATGATTGCTTAAAAATCTAACAACAGCTTCTTGCTTCCTTTCCTGGTACTGACAGTCACAAGAACACCCTGGTGAGTTACAATTGTCTTGCACTAGGGAAACATGAATGTAGGATTGATTCCACAAATACTCAAGATCACAATTCTACAGTTTCCTTTCTTCTGTCATGATAGCCAGTTGGCTTGACATGGAGGCTTGGAGCCTGGGGCATGGAAAACACTTCTGTAGAGCAAAGTGCAACTTGAATGAAGGGCTGAGGGCTCTACCAGGGAATGCTGCCTGTAGAGAACTGTACTCTAAATTTGACTGTACCTGCTGGTCAAATTCAAATTCATAGTGAGAAAGTAGAACAGTGGTTATCAGGGCCTGGGGGAAGGGGAAAATTGGGAGTTATTGTTTAATGGGTACAGAATTTCCCTACAGGATGATGAAAAGTTTGTAGAGATAGATAACAGTGACAGTTGCACAACAATGCAAATGTACTGAATGCCACTGAACTACACACTGAAAATGATAAAAATGGTAAATTTTATATGTCTATTTTACCACAATATATTTTAAAAGTTAAAAATTGCACTCACATTTATTCCTGAAAGGTCAATGGCAATGGCAAGTCCATCTTCCCCACCTTTAGGGGCAATCTGATTAAGCAGATGAAAATAGGCTCTTGAATCCTTCAAGGAAAGATATGAAATGGCATTTTTAAAATGAATAAAATCATCATTGAATTTAGGGGAAAAAAGTGCTCAAACTGAAGAAATTTCCTCTATCTCACATAATGGAATAACTTTAATAATACAAAATTACTTGTAGGTTCCTGAATGTACCATGCTGTTTCTCCCTTCAGAGCTTCAAGGCAATCCTGTTTCACACCTCAGAGTTTATAGTAATGCTCTTTCCTGTACCTGGATATCCTCCCTTAATTTTCCATTTGTTTACACACCCAAACATTGACATCAGTTAAGATTCAGGTCAAATATTATCTCTTGGAAGCCTTCCCTGGATTCTCTAGGATGAACTAAGAATGCTCTTCTGTAGTGCATGGCACCCCTTGCCTACCTCAATAAGTAAACTGTGATCACACTATTAAATCATCCAATGTTGTCTCCAAAGATGAATATCATAGTTCTTCCCCATACATATATGAACTCTTCCCATCAAAAGCAGAAGCTATTTCCCATCCTCTTTAATTTGGACGGGTCTTATAATTCACTTTGACCAAGAGAATGCTGTGAAAGTGATGTTCTGGGGCTTCCAAGCCCAAATCTTAAGAACTTCTGCTTCCTGTTTCTTAAAGTTAACCTCTACATAAGAAGTCCAACTCTCTGAGACTATCGTGCTATGAGGAAGCCTGAGCTCACCATGCAGAGAGGCATTGCGGAGGACCACTAAGGCACCAGACATGTGACTGGGGCCTTTCTGTACTTTCCAGATGAGCTCAACTGACAGCTGAATGTAACTGAGTTAGTAATCCCAGCCAAAACCATGTGAAGCAGAAGAACCACCCAGCCAAGATGCATCAATCCACAAAATGATGAGAAATAATCATTATTTTAAGCAAGTTTTTCATGGTTTGCTATATAGCAATAGATAACTGAAATATTCTTCTAGTATGTGTTTGTCTCCAAGCAGAATTGGCAAGCTTCTCAAGAGCTCAGTCTTTGCATCCCCAGAGCAAAATGCCCTGCAGGAAGGGCTGAATAAATGTTTGATTAGCAGAATTTTAAGAGATTTCAGAATAAGAGAACTCTCCCAAATAAACTTTCAAATATAATAGCATATAGTAGATGAAAGCAGAGAAATAAAATGTCACTTCAAATTAACAGACTGTCCTCTAGGCCATTATTGAAAAAGGTAACCTGACTGAAGGTGGTAATATAGCTAAAGAGGGAACATGAATCAGAGCCAGCACTGATTACTCTGGCGGAGCCCGGGCGGGGGGACATAAAGAAACATAGAGAAGAAAAAAGTCACAGGGACCTGGCTTGGCAATGCCCATCTAGGCAGTAACTAAGGGAAAGTTGTCGTTAGACAGAAATGCCTGTTATAGTTTCCTTAACAAGGTTATCCCCGTAGAGAGGGAAGTGTTTTAAGCTACTCTGGTTAAGGAACATACCAAAAGATCCCCTTTTTTTAACTGATTCCCTGTGCCCTCAGATAATCTGATTTCCTGTTGGCTGGTTATTGGCAAAGTGGGAGTAAGAGTGTTAAACCAGTAAACAGTTATAGTTATTAGTCCAAATGAACAGACTGACATACTCATTATAATCTAGCAGATCTGTGGCATATAAAATGAGAAAGTGTGTTTTAATCTGTTGAGGCTAGCACCTCCTTTCCTCTCACAGTCAGTTGTACTTCTTATTAAAATCCAACATATCTGGTTTTATAGAAAATATATATTTTGTGAATATAATTGGGGGATCTACTTCACACAGTAGTGCAAATTTTCATTTTCTATCCCAGGTGTTCTTGTGAATTTAATTCAAATTTAAGTCTGAACTCCCTTTATTTTTACATTCCACATCCTTATTTCATGTCATAAATTTGAACATTTAAATATAAACCTTAATGTCTTGGCTGAAGTTGCTAATGGTATGCCATCCTGCATTGGTCAGATGGTAGTTCACCCATCGCAGCAGTAATTCCTCTGGAGAAAGCTTCATCAGCTCCTCTAGTTCCTCACCTTCATTCAGCAATGCAATCAGAGCTGAGGAAAAGCGAAATGTAAATTTTTCCCATAGCAAGTACATGTCAATGAAAACCAAACATTTCTAATGATCTTACCTTCATTCCTAGAAATCTCAATATCAGCAAAAAGGCCAACTTTGATGATCTGCCAGAGAAGTCCCAAGACCAAGTGAGGTTTTCCTTCTTTGAGATCCGATGCACCAATGTTGACCACTGTACAACCAATGGCCGAGGCAGAATTCAGAGCTAGGTTTAAATTTTCCTGAATTGCCACATACACACACACACAAAAAGACACGTGAGGAAGTACTTTCTAAGGTCTTATCTATAAAAATTATCTGTAAGATACAATGGACTGCCAAATTTCAGATTTATAAACATAACATTTATATAACCAAAATACCACTATTTGAAAAAAAATCACATGGTTTTAACTGTTACTTTATATGCCAATGACTTTCAAATCCCTATTTCCACCCAGACCTCCTCTGAGCTTCTACTCTAAGCTCTGTATCTATATTTGCACTTGGTTATGTCTACCTGGATGTTCTGCCAGTACCTCAAACTCAACATGATATTTTTATTTTCATAGTCTTCTTTTGGAAGCACTTCTTTAAAAAATGATGTACAATTAGTTTTTAAGATAATTTTAAAGTAACTCTTAAGATGGATTTTATAGATGAGGAAACTAAAGCACTGACAGGTTCCACAGTGGAAGGGCCGGGGTCTTATCCCAGTCGTCTCCAGAGCCCATCCTCTTACCATGCATTACTGCCATTCTCATATGGTAGCAGTAATAGCAACTATTTAATGTGCTGGTCATAACAGCAGCAAAACACAGAGGTTCTCAAAGTATAGCGAATATTTCAGTGGCTTCCTCCTATAGTGCACTGAAGTGATTTACTAAGCTCCAAGTAAATAAATGGCTATATCTATGGGGGATCATCCGGTGTGATTAAAATAAGCATTTGGAATTATTTTTGTAGTAGTATCAAGCAATGTTCATTTAAATATAGTACTCCCAAAAGAAGCAGCAGAACCAAAGAAACCTTCAATATTTTTATAACCTCAAAATTTGCTATAAATAAACATAAATATGAAAAAACAGCAAATTACAAATATTTTGTGGAAATCTAAGATTTTTAATAACATCAGATGTTTTTAACACTCCTGCTACAGATGTTTTTTAAGTTACCTTAAATCAAATCTATGCAACTTTCAAGAGGCAGCTTCTGCTAATTTAGGCATGACCACTAATCTTTTTCTCTTTGCTTCCAAGAGCATAAATGGTGTTTGCTTCAGTTGGTATTCCCCAGAATGCATCAGCAGGGGAAAGAACTGGACTAAAAATGAAGCCAATAATAGTGTTAATCTCACAATAACCTATTTCATATGCAATTGACAGCATGGAACTGTGGGCCAAAAGAAGTATGTAATTTCACTAAATTCATCGCAATACTAGTAAGAACCGAAACCTACCACTACTCTCAGCCTGGACAATGACAAACAAAACCACATCTTACTGCCTACATTAACATGACCTTGTGTGCTATCCTCGTCTTCACTGCCATGACTACTCTCTGTCTTCATTAGCATGATCTTATTCTTCCAGGAGTCTTGAGCCTAGGCAAAAAGTCTGATTTTTCACTGCAGGCACTACCTAAAAGACCCAGTAACTCTTCAGTGAAAACATCAATGACAGTTTATACTCTAAGATTCTTTTTGACCTCCTCACCTTAAAATCCTCCCCTTGCTATTTCCATCAATCTTGGGCTGGTGTATTGAGATCCTTGCCCAGTCTGGATCAGACCCCTCTTGCCCCCTCATATTGAAAAACCTTCCTTAAACCACACTTCCAATTCTCAAACGCTGCCCTCACTTTCCCAGCACCAAGACACTTAACAAAGCTTTGCAAGTATTTTCTCTTACTGTATTAAACAGTTAACTCAGCTTTGTCTCATCAACGTGTTGTGTTGGTGATATGGGAGAAAAACCACTTTTGACATTAATTTTATTCAAAAATGTTTGTTTAACAAGCATATCAAATGTCTTACAAGTAATTTGGCTTTAAAAATTGGTAGAAAATAAGGAGTTGCAATATATTTCTTACAAGTAAATGGTAGTTTCTACATCATTGCCCTACCAGTTAGTAGGGAATAGAGTGGCCACACTGAGCTACTTCTAAACATCTTGAGAACAAGAACAGGAGAACCCCATAGAGAAGCTGCTATCCAATTCTTACTATGGACAACCACCCTGAATGCTCAACCTTCCTGAAGACTTGTGTTGATGGGAGAAGATAGGACAGTAAAGAACCACAAACAAATGGGACACAAGAGAGGTGGCTCTGCTTTCTATAGGACAATGGGACATGGTTAGGCTTGGACTAATGGGTTCCCTCATTTCCTGTTATCTCTAAGAAGTACAGAATTGGATGTTGACTACATGGCTTTCTTGTCCCCAACTTGCTAATAGGTCAATAATGTTGCATATCACTAATAGAAATTACTATTATTGAAGAAGCCTATTTCCAGTTGCAGTTGCCAGATTATTTTTCACATGTACTGGGATCTTCATCTAATAGCCATGATTATTAAAAATATTCACATCTATTTTATTTATAGAATACATACGTAACCATTTTTGTCACTGAATCTGAACTACAGAATCTCTTACTATTGTATACATTTATTGCTTGGTTTTACTTTTAATATTTATATTTAGTGCATTTAAGAAAATAAAGGAAAAAATATTCTATAAGTATTTTGCAGTAGCCACAGATTAGATCTGAGGGACTATCGTGCAGTTTTATTTTTAAAGATAGCATACTTCCAATATATGCAAGGGGTAACAGTCTATAGAAGACTAGCTTTCTATAAAAGATTCAACAATTATAGCAAAATCAAGGATTGCACTTGCCAAATGAAGGATACAGGTTAGCAGTAGCTCATTTTAATAGCTACTGTTGTGACCACACCTTAAATAGTTGCTGTTACTACCACCACATGAGACCGGCAGTATTAACACAGTGATTAAGAAATGAGCTCAGCACTTTGGGAGGCTGAGGCAGGTGGGTCATGAGGTCAGGAGTTTGAGACCATCCCGGCCAATACGGTGAAACCTCAGCTCTACTAAAATACAAAAAATTAGCCTGGTGTGGTGGTACACACCTGTAGTCCCAGCTACTCGGGACTGAGGCAGGGGAATCACTTGAACCCAGGAAGTGGATGTTGCAGTGAGCCGAGATTGCACCACTGCACCAATTGCACTCCAGCCTGGCAACAGAGCAAGACTCCATCTCAAAAAAAGAAAAAAAAAAATGAAGAAAGAAACGAGTTTTGGCGCTAGACCACTGAGATCAAATCCTGGCTCTGCCTCTGTATAACCTGTCAGTGTCTCAGTTTCCTCATATAAGGTAAAATCATGGTATATACCTTATTATAAAGTTGCTGGGAGGATAATTTACATAGTGTGTTTAGAACAGTGACTGATACCCAGTAAGTACTCAGTAAATATTAATGTCTACTCATTGTTCTAGAGATTTTGAGGGGGAAAGTGTGGTTAAGTATAAATACCTGGACTTTTATAAGATCTGTATGGAGAAGACAACTACAGAACAATTTAGTATAAAAAGAATAGTTTAAAATTTTGTGACATGGTAAAACTGCAGTGTTCTTTTTCAACCACCAAATAAGAGCACTGGCATCAAACAACTGTTCATTAATAAATAACTCAATAATTACAATAATATAAACTGAATACAACTTAAATAAGTGCAGTCAAAATACCTTAAATTTTCATTTAATTCATTACAAAATCCAACTGAATTTTTATTTAATAAAAACCCAGTTTGTCCGGGCATGGTGGCTCATGCCTGTAATCTCAGCACTTTGGGAGGCTGAGGTGGGCAGATCACAAGGTCAGGAGATTGAGACCATCCTGGCAAACATAATGAAATCATGTCTCTACTAAAAATACAAAAATTAGCTGGGCATGGTAGTGCGTGAGTGTAGTCCCAACTACTTGGGAGGCTGAGGCAGGAGAATCACTTGAACCCGGGAGGCGGAGTATGCAGTGAGCTGAGATCGTGCCACTGCACTCCAGCCTGGCAAGAGAGAGAGAATCCATCTCAAAAAACAAACAAATGAAAACAAAAACAAAAACACACTTTTGGCCAGGCATGGTGGCTCACGCCAAAATCCCAACACTTTGGGAGGCTGAAGGGGGAGGATCACATGAGGCCATGAGTTCAAGACCAGGCTGAACAACATAGCAAGACCCCCATCTCCACAAAAACTTTAAAAAATTAGCAGGGCAAAGTGGCACATGCTTATAACCCTAACAACTCAGGAAGCTGAGGCTGGAGGATCACTTGATCCCAGGAGTTTGAGGTTCAGTGAGCATAGCAAGACCCTCATCTCTTAAAAAAAACACTTTCTATAGGATAACAACATTACATTAAGTCAAAGGTTTTATCTGAGTCAAAGCATTCATTAATGAAGGTCTTACATTTCTTAGCATAGCAACATGATTACAAGCAAAGGACAAATACTTACAGAAATGGTGAAAGGTGTGAGCTTTTTCTTATTGATGGCTCTTTCATCAATTGTATCTGGTTCAGATAAGTTGATCATTTTGCTAAAGAGAAAATGAGAATAATTTAATACTATAAGAATTTTTTAAGTTTATTATTGCCTGCAGCCAAAATAAATTTTGAAAAGTAGTAACAATTCATTACTTAAAAATATTAAACAGTAAGCCAGGCATGGTGGCATAAGCATGTAGTCTCAGCTACTTGGGAGGCTGAGCCCAAGAGTTTCAGGCCAGTCTGAGCAAAACAAAGAGACCTCATCTCAAAAAAAAAAAAATAGTAATAACTAATTAAACTATAATTAATGCTAGGAGCTTAATTCTTAAAATCCAAGAAATGTTCCCATTCCTAAAACAAATCCATCAGTCACTACAATAGTAATCTTAGCATTTCTCCCAATTTTTTTAAAATCACCCTGAATTTTCTTTCTTTCTTTTTTTTTTTTTTTTTGAGATGGAGTCTAGTGCTGTCATCCAGGCTGGAGTGCAGCGGTGCAATCTTAGCTCCCTGTAACCTTCGCCTCCTGGGTTCAAGGGATACTCCTGCTTCCGCCTCCCAAGTGGCTGGGATACAGGTGTGTGCCACCTGTCAGCTAATTTTTGTATTTTTAGTAGAGATGGGGTTTCACCATGTTTTCCAGGCTGGTCTCAAACTCCTAACTTCAAGTGATCCTCCTGCCTCAGACTCCCAAAGTGCTGAGATTATAGACGTGAGCCACCGTGCCCAGCCATCACCCTGAATTTTCTTTATGTTAGTTTTGTCTTTATTTCACTTAATGATCATCAGTATCCAGCAGCCTAAAACATAAAGAAATTCTCTAAGAACCTAAGTTTCCTAAAGTAGTATCAACACTGTTAAAATTATTGTTGTTGCAGAAAGATATGAAGCCAGAGATTTCATCCAAGACTTCAATATTTAGCCATTTCCAGAGAAATTCATATAAATTGTCTCTATATTTTAGAATTTTACCTTTTAAAACAAGAATAGGAAAATATCCATTTGATTCATAACAGGAATTTTTCTGAGAGTTAAAGTCAAGAATTGTAGGTGGAGGTCAAGGTATATTTTATATTTAATGTTCTAAAATCAAATATACTTATGGGTAAGGTTTTCTTTTCCTTTTTAAGTGAAAACATCAAAAAAAGACTGAAGGAAATGTGTCATAGTGCTAATAAGTTATTTATGGATGGTAAGGATATTTGTGATGGTTATTTTCTACTTTGTAAGTCTTCTGTACTTTTTATAAACTATAGAAAACACCTCTGCTTTGTCTAAAGAAGTATACTGTGACTGTGGTACACAAAACAACCACCAAGATATTTCCTGATAGAGTTTACAATACAGTGAGCAAAAATAGAATGCAAAGAGCCAAGGATAACACAAGGCTGAATCAAAACATTATTTTCATTTAGGTACAAATAAGGAATATCTTCCCTTTGCATCTCCTCATGTTCAAGTTCCAGTCAATAATCACTACTCTCTTGCTGGAAAATGAAAAGAGAAACCCTGTGAATATTTAAAACTGCATCAGCTGAATAACTCAAAAGATTCTTGGCAATTATTATGGTAATACACGTAAAAGGCAACAGAAAAACAAGGGATTGTATTTGAAAAAAAATTTTGGAAATTTTCCAATAGAAATACAGTAGTACTTCAGTAGTTCATTTTCTATGCAATATAAATTCTTCAAGCCCTAAGTAGCTGCTGATTCCAAAAGACAATGGATTGGCTGAATTGTAGTTTTTATGGAATGCTCATCAATGGAGTCAGCAAGAACACAGCTTCCTTAACCAGAAGTTCAACTCACCAAAGAAGGATGCCATCTGCAAGTGACTTGAAAAGACTATCATCATTGGGATTCATGGGTATAAGATGCTTACAGTCAGGGTCATTCTCCAGGGCTTTGTTTATCCAGTTAACAAAAGCTACTTTTTCTTCCTCTGAAAGGAGAAAATCTTGGTAGGCAAATCTCATTTCACAAACTTTACTGCACTACAAAAACATACATAGCTATTGTACTGCAAAAACATACTTGTTAATTTCTGCTCAAATATAATTATTGACCATTATTAAAAATCTACTAAAACACAAAAAGGTTTAAGAAAACAAGAAAGGGGACTGGGCCTGGTGGCACACGCCTGTAATCCCAGCACTTTGGGAGGCCAAGGCTGGTGGATTGCTTGAGGTCAGGAGTTCGAGACGAGCCAGGGCAACATGGAGAAACCCCATCTCTATTGAAAATACAAAAATTAGCCGGGCATAATGGCACACTCCTGTAGTCCCAGCTACTCAGGAGGCTGAGGCTTGAGAATCGCTTGAACTGGGAGGTAGAGGTTGCAATGAGCAGAGATCATGCCCCTGCACTCCAGCCTAAGCCATAAAGAGAGATCCTTTCTAGAAAGAAAGAAAGAGAGAGAGAGAGAGAGAGAGAAAAGATGAGATGAAATGAGACAAGACGAGAAGAAAGGGGAATTCATTCCACTTTTCCACCTGATATATTAGGAGAGATGAAGGTATATATCTTAAATGAGCAAAATATAGATTTGGTTTGATTTGAAAATATTTCTAATTATGTATTGCTTCTGAAAGCTAATGAATCAGAAGCAGACCACCAGAGGTCAAATATGTGTATGTATTTAAATAAGAAAAAAAATACAAGAAACAAATACCATGGCAATAAATCCCATCCTCCCCAAAAAGATTGACAGCTATGATTTTTAGCTTACAATAGAAATACTGAATTCAGTCAAGAGTTATTCAAATGAAGAAAACAGCCCAATTTCTATGGAATTTTTACTATTAAAAAATTGACAAAAATCAGCTGGGTGCAGTGGCTCATGCCTGTAATCCCTGCACTTTGGGAGGCTGGGGTGGGCAGATCACCTGAGGTCAGGAGTTTGAGACCAGCCTGGCCAACATGATGAAACCCCATATCTACTAAAAAAAAATACAAAAATTAGCCAGGCATGGTGGCAGGCGCCTGTAATCCCAGCTACTCCAGAGGCTGAGGCAGGGATAATTGCTTGAACCTGGGAGATGGAGGTTTCAGTGAGCCAAGATCATGCCACTGCACTCCAGTCTGGGTGACAGAGTCAGACTCCATCTCAAAAAAAAACAAGCAAACAAACAAAAAAATGGACAGAAATCTAGATACCAGCACTATACTTGGCCAGCACTATTCTTGGCCATCTTCATCATCAACTTCTCAACACATGGCTTCCAGTGTGGGTACATTGATCTTTAGGTAGAAAATTTTGTTGGGTTATGCAGTGAGGAAAATAGGAAAGAACTTAAAGTAAAAACATTCTACAACTTCATTATTATTATGTAAATATAAAAATATTTAAGATTATGAATCCTTAAAGGAAATTATCCCCAGTTCCATCAGAGGGTAGCACATAATGAGTTGGCCTTCTCTATTGTTGCCCCAGTTCCTAGAATTAGGTCATTTTCCCAAGGGAATATTTGGCAGGTACCCCCAGAATTTAATACACCACACATATATACACACACAGCCAACAAAAACACACATATGTACTATTATTTCTTCTTTGTACATATCATAATCTGCCTTATCTTCTCACCTCCTCATACATACCTCCTTAGAAGGATTTGGATTCCAGGTATTCAAAGATCACTAAAATACTGTGTCTGCCATTGAGGAATTTTTAGTCCAATTATAAAACAAATATACAAAGAAATGTGATATAAGAGAAATACACACACAACCAGAAATATATATGTAATGTTTTCAGAATTTCAAGAAAGAAGCAATCACTTTTAGTTAGGGTGATCAAGAAAAAGCTTTACGGAGGAGGTACTATTTGAAATATAGTTTTTCAATAGGTGAATATGAGCATGGAAAGAAAGGATGTTTCAGGTGTAGGAACCAGGAATGAGATACCACATCACAACCACTAGGATGGCTGTAATTTTTTTAATGGGCAAAAACAAGTGTTGGTGAGGATGTGAAGAAACTGGAGCCTTCATACTTTGCTGGTGGGAATGTAAGATGAGATACCACATCACAATCATTAGGATGGCTGTAATTTTTTAAATAGGCAAAAACAAGTGTTAGTGAGGATGTGAAGAAACTGGAGCCCTCATACATTGCTGGTGGGAATGTAAGATGGTGCAGCCACTTTGGACCTTGAGAGCTTGTTTGGAGGTTCTAGCAGGGGAGTGCAGCTACTCGTATGCCCTTGACTAAAGACTGGTCCTCCTTTCTCAGGGATAGTCATCTTCAACCAAGCACGCAGCTTCAGGAGGGATGCACATGGAGTGGTGAGGGAAGAAGGAGACAACCACATAGCCAGCCAGATCAGCAAATCAACCCTGGCGGTCAGTAGGGTGACGGATGTCACAGCAAGATTGCCCTCACAAGTGCAGCCACTTTGGAAAACCAATTTGGCAGTTCTTTAAAAATGTTAAATGTAGAGTCAACAAAAATTCTGGCAATTCTACTCTTAAGTATATACTCACGAGAATTCAAAGTATATGTCTACACAGAAATGCATTCATGGGTGTTCATATAGCATTATTTATAATAGCCAAAAACTGGAAACAACCCAAATGTCCATCACCTGATGAAAGGATAACAAAACGTGGTATTGCCCATAGAATGGAATATTCAGCAATAAAAAGGAATGAAGGCGCCAGGTACCATGGCTCACACCTGTAATCCTATCAATTTGGGAGGCCGAGGCAGGCGGATCGCTCAAACCCAGGAGTTCAAGATCAACCTGGGTGACATAGCAAAACCCCATCTCTACAAAAGATACAAAAATTAGCGTGGCATGGTGGTGCACATTTGGGAGGCATGGTGGTGCACTTGGGAGGTGGAGGTGGGAGGATCCCTTGAACACTGGAGGTTGAGGCTATAGTCAGAAAAAAAGGAATGAAGTATGATATATGTGACAACATGGATGAACCTTGAAAATATTATGCCAGTGAAGAAGCCTGTCAAATTAAAGTCCACTATAGTATGATTCTATTTATATGAAATTTCCAGAATAGGCAAATCTATAGGAATAGAAAGCTGTTTAAATGTTGCAGAGCCTTCAGGAAGAAGGAAACGGGGAATATGGTTTTTTTTTTTGTTGGTGGTGGTGTAATGAAAGTATTCTGAAATTAAATAGTGATGACAATTGCACAACTATGAATATACTAAAAACTACTGAACTGTATACTTTAAAAGTGAATTTCATGGTGTCAATTACATCTCAAAAGCTGCTATTTTTTTATAAAAGCCATTAAATGTTCTATGTTTTTTGTAGAGAACAGTTACATAGGTGTATTCATAGGTTAAAAGAAATCATCAAGCCATATACTTAAGAACAGTACACTTCACGCACTTTACTACATATATCTTATACCTCAATAAACGAGTAAACAGGCTGGGCGTGGTGGCTCACGCCTGTAATCCCAGCACTTTGGGAGGCCGAGGCTGGCAGATCACGAGGTCAAGAGATCGAGACCATCCTGGCCAACATGGTGAACCCCGTCTCTACTAAAAATACAAAAATTAGTTGGGCGTGGTGGCGTGTGCCTGTAGTCCCAGCTACTTGGGAGGCTGAGGCAGGAGAATTGCTTGAACCTGGGAGGCAGAGGTTGCAGTGAGCCGAGATTGTGCCACTGTGCTCCAGCCTGGCACCTGGTGACAGAGTGAGACTCTGTCTCAAAAAACAAACAAACAAACAAAAACAACAATAAGTAAATAAAAATTTATGGTGACAGACATCAGAAAATAGGGTATCTCTAGGGAAGAATAGTCATATTAGGGGAATGGGAGAGTCTTCAGGTGATGAAAAGATTCCATATCTTGTTCTGGTTGGCAGCTACATGAATACATACACATGGAAAAATTCATTGAACTGTATATTTAAGATTATAGCACTTTGCTGAATGTGTATTATATCTTAATAATTTTTTTTTCTTTTTTGTCTTTAAAGAGAAGCCATTTTAGTAGAATTGAGAGACAGAAACTCGGTTAAGGGGTGAATACCTTTCAAAAAGTGGGGTAACAGTTATGGACCTCTGCCTTCACGACTGCTTCCCTAGTGGGAAAGAGTTAGGAAAAACGTACAATAGATGAGAGAAATTTGAGTGTATCACTAGAGGAAAATCCAATTAGGAAGGGACAGAATCAAGAGGATAACTAACAGATTCAGATCTGAAATGAAGAAAGAGGGGAAAAGGTTACAGGTAATTTTGTCAAAAAGCCAAAACACATAGTTCTAATTATGTTCATATAAATAAAAAGAACTTGGCCAAAGGTTCTTAGACATCTTAGATAGCTTAACATGGGGAAGACACCTCATCTTAAGAGTTAATATGCCTCTGCATTTCCCATTGGGCAATGGTCTAGTGGTTTAATCAGATCAAGCAAATCAGGTGCTATGCTCTCTAGTCACTTGGTTATTAGATAAAAGATGAATCGGATATCTCAGATCTCAGAAAATGGAAGAGAAAAATCCTTGTAATAAGCCTTTCCACCATTCTTAGCTCAGGTCTAAAAGTAAAGCCACCTCATCAGTCAGGATGAAAAGCCATTCGAAGCCACTTTTAAATACATCTAATGCTGGGGTATAAACAACTTCCACTTTGTTGTTTATCATCTTTTTGATGTGGACTGAGCCTGACACACAGTAGGAACTCATTGATTTCAGTGATTCTAGGATTTTTCATGTGGACATCTCTGAAACTGAGATGTATGTCAAATTTGATGGCATGTTATACTGTGGTGTGCAGTGTTTTTTTCTCAATGGCACATAAAATAATGGTATGAATCACAATCAGTGGCATCTTAGAACTGATTAAATATATCACTTAATGAATGAATCAGTGACTAAGATCAAATTTGGAGAAGTCATTTACCTGAATAAGAATGCTGTGTGCCCTCACTGGAAATAGATGAAGTTCCTCCAATAGCAGTAATCCCTTCCTTCTTGTTAATTATCTTTCGGAATGTTTTGCTGATATCTTTGCTTTTTAATTCTTGCATTAGCTGGAATGGAACATAAGTAAAATTGAGAATCAAATAATCAATAAAAATCTGACAAGATGAAGAATACTTATTTAAACTTCTTTATTTGATATGACACCAAATTAAATACTAATCCATTGTATTTATTGCTTGTATACACAGATAACGTTAATCATTTTACCAATAACACAAAATAGACAAATACTTGAACCCCAATCACTGGAATAAATTTTTTATAACTCAGCTTAAATTGAACACACTGAAATTATTCTTCTTGACTTGAAAATCTAAGAAATAACTAACTATATGCTAAAGATAAAAGAATGCCTTAATGAAGATATGTACCTGCCTGAACATCTCAAATGTAATCATATTAAAATAAGTCAGCTCTTAGAGGAAATAACATAGGCTTACAGCTTCCCAATTACTTTCTCACTGGACTCACCAGAGATTGGCAAGACTGAATTCAGTCAGTTCTGCATGCAGCAAAATGATTGTTGTTGTTGTTGTTTTTTTAATGCAAATCTGATCTTGTCATTTCACATTCTATTCTTCCCACTTCATTTGGCTTCCTATTGCTTTTAGGATAAAAACAAAAATTCGACATGGCCCTGTGTGACCTGATTCTGACTTACTTCTCCAGCTACATTACTTACCCTTACCATCTCAGCTCCAGCCACACAAACCTTCTTTCATTTGCTTGAGAATATTTGCCATCTCTTAAGCCACAGGGCCTCTACACATGCTGTCATGTCTACCTGCCTCCCACCACAATCCACTTGTATCCGTTTAACATCTTTCTTCAGAACACTTCATGGTCTTCACGCTGTAGGGATACCTCCCCTAAGTCCTTGGGTTATCCAGCCTCACCTCCAAATTCAATTCCTTCTACCACAAACTCTCACAGGACCTGTACCTCTCTGTCATAGCAATTGTCCTAGTTATCTTCTATCAATTTGTGCAATGCAGTCTTCCTCATACATATAAACTCCATGAAGGCAGGAATCATGTTTCTTTTTACTCATCACATTACTCATAGTACCTAGCAAAGTTTCTAGGAAGAAAAGAGCTAAAATACCTGCTTAATCAACAAAGAATGCAAAGCCAATTTATATTTCATAAATATTTATTCAATTATATTAATGGTCAATAAGCATTAAACTCTCCTAGTTATTCTAGGGAATGAATTACTATTATCTAAACCTGATTTCCATTCCAACAATTTGAGAATAATTTTTTCCTTTGTTTTATGAATTATTGTGGAAATTATTTCAATAATAATAGTTATTGTCATCATCATCATCATTTTAAAGCAATCCTTTTTCTGGCCTCTGAAGCTGGATCTAATCAAAGTTAGTGATGATATTACTACAATTCTGCTTCAAGAAAGATTATCAGTAGCCCGAAAGGATTAGATTACTTACTGACACAAACTCTTCAAAACTGATTTTGCCATCTTTGTTGCTGTCAGCAACTGATAGAATTTTCTCCACAATCTCTCGCACCTTGTAGCCAGGCAGAGGAAGGCTTGCTTCCTTAAACAAGTCTTGAAGTTCATAGTCACTGACATACCCACTATTATCAATATCTGTAAAGATATATCATCAAACATGTTTTGTAATCTTTGTTGAAGATGTACACTAACAAGGCCTTTTGGGAGTACTCATAGGCATGCAGACAGAGCCTTCCACATTTGTTTCACAGGTAACCTTTTTCCTGTACCTGAACTGTACAGAATATGCTATAGCCTTCATTTTAAAAACTCATATTTAAGCCATGCTTGGTAATCCCAGCTATTTGAGAGGCTAAGGCGAGGGGATTGTGGGAGCCCAGGAGTTCGAGGCTGTAGTGAGCTATGATCACACCATTGCCCTTCAGCTTAGGCAATAGAGTGAGACCCCCTCTCTAAAAAAAAGGAAAAAAAAAAACCTTGTACATATTTAAATGGAGTTTATCCCCATAGATTTAGGGCCACCATATGTATTTTAAGGGTACTGTTGCTCTGATAGAAAACCTAGTTTTAGCACATGACTAAGCATCAGAGAAATAAGCATGGTAGGGAGCTGGGCATGGTGGCTCACTCCTGTAATCCAGCACTTTGGGAGGCCGAGGGGTGGATCACTTGAGGTCAGGAATTCGAGATCAGCCTGGCCAACATGGCAAAACCCCATCTCTACTAAAAATATAAAAATTAGCCAGGCATGGTGGCAGGCACCTGTAATCAAAGCTATTCAGGAGGCTAAGGTAGGAGAATCACCTGAACCTGGGTTGTGGTGGTGGCATTTATCTTAGATTCCACCACTGCAATCCACCCTTGGCAAAAGAGCAATGCTCCATATAAAATAAATTAAAAAAAAAAAAAAAAAAAAAGAACAAGCATGGGGAAGTCACAGCCAAAAAGGAAGTACCTACTCAGACTTTAACTTCTTGATAGAATTTAGAAAATAAATCTGCTGACCCCACATTCCATATAAAATAGGTATGCTGTGTAAAATACACATAAGGCATTTGTGTTCTGTGTTTCACTTGGTGGCAGTTCTGTTTCATCTGTCAATAATTCATTGCTTCTTCATTATGTATTCATGATACCATTACATATGCTGAATCATGCTTAATGTCATTTGAGATTAGGTGTTCAAGAAATTCACACCTATATTTGGACTTTGGGAAACAGGTTTCCAGGTGTTTCCATGTCATCATGGAGAGATTCCCTTCCCTGGGTTTTCCCTAGAGACTGGGTATCACTTCTTGACTCAGAACAAAGGCGACACAAAACACTTCTGCCCAGAGTTGACAGCAGAGCTTTGCATTGTTTTGTTTGTTGCCTGGATCTACCTTGTATAGACTGTCTTTGCTCATCAGGTAATAACTGCTTTGTTTCCTATATTTCTTGTTCTTCTCAATAAAAGAGCTGCCATACTAACTGAATTAATGGTTAGGATAGAAACTTTTCTTTGGAACTCTCATATGAAAGTTTTAGAATTAATACTCTTCAGAGTGATAGAATATTTCTAAACTAGACCAATAACCAAAATACTGGTGTAATTGCAAAAGTCAGCTAGCAAGCTAAGTTGCTTGATATTGCAATAATATTTCTTTATTTTAATTTAGAGAAAAATATTATTATATTACATCACCAATTCAGAACTGTTTCCCATAATTCTGAAACATACACATAGATTACACTGGGTTACTTCTAAACCAGCACTATAGTAGGAAATATTTTTAAATAAACAAGACTGAGGAAGTTATCTGCCTAATAACTATCATATTAAACTAACAATAATAGTTAAGAGCTAGGATTCTGCAGACAGATCTGGGGGCTTAAGCTCCCAGCTCCATTCCTAGGCCCTCTGTTGTTTTGATGTGACATGACAAGAACTAATAGAAACCATTTAATGAACACATATGCTTAGCCAAGTAACTTGTTCAGAACTTGACTTACCTTATCTCATGAAACTCTTACAACTTTGAGGTGGTTACTAATGTCATTCCCATTTTAAAGATGAGGAAGTAAAGGCTTAGGTTAAATAACCATAAACATCATAGTTTGAAAAGAAAACAGGACTTTCTTACAACTCAACAACACAACAAACAACTTGATTCAAAAAATAGGCAAAGGGCTTGAAATGACATTTCTCCAAAGAAGATATAGAATTGGCCAATAACAGAGATGCTAAATATCACTAGTCATTAGGAAAATGCAAGTCAAATGAGATACTACTTCCCACCCAGGAGAATGGTTATTGTCCAAGAAACCAGAAAACAAGTGTTGGTGAGCATGTGAAGAAAATGGAACCCTGGTACACCACTGGTGGGAATGTAAAATGGTGCTTCCACTATGGAAAACAGTATGGCAGTTCCTCCAAAAATTACATATGGAATTATCATATGATGTGGCAATTCCACTACTAGATGTACACTCAAAATAACTGAAAGCAGGGACTTGAACAGGTGTTTGTATATCCATGTTCACAACACTATTCACAATTGCCAAAAGGTGGAAGCAACCCAAATGGCCATCAATGGATGAATGGATAAGCAAAATGTGGCATATATATACACAATAGCATATTATTCAGCCTTAAAAAGGGAGGAAATTCTGACACACGCTACAACATGGATGAACCTTGAGGACATTGTGTTAAGTGGAAAAAACCAGTCACAAGAAGACAAATATTATGTTACTCCACTTATATGAGGTACCTAAAGTAGTCACATTCATACAGAAAGTAGGATGATGGTTACCTGGGGCTGGGAGTGGGGAGTTACTGATTAATGGATATGGAGTTTCAGTTTGGGAAGGGATGCTGGTGATGAATGTACAATGACATGAATGTACTAAATGCTAATGAACTATACACTTAAAAATGGTTAAAATGCTAAATTTTGTTATGTATATTTTACCACAATTTCAAAAAGAAACAATATGAGAACTATTTTAACTCCCCTCTTCTCCCCAGTGGCCCCAAAATACTCCATCTAATAACATTGGATGGACATGTCCCTCTGACTCTGAGAAAAGTCGTGTGCTACAGATTAGCAGAGGGCTTTCTGAGTTCACAGAGTAGCAGTTTATTTTGTAAATAAAGTCAGCAAGTACATAGTCTGCTAATGTTAGTGCTTTGCTCAAACAGAACAAATTATCTTGCTGTCAAAATTGTTCCATCAAGGACCTGCTTCTGGGTTGGGGTTTTGTACACAGCAGAGTAGCCCCCTCACTGAGATCTATTAAAAGTCAGCCCTCAACACAAGGTTTCGTTAAAAAAAAAAATTGTTCCATCAGTGAATTGTATATTCAAAATATCATTAAATAAATATTGCCAGATTATATTAGTATGTTCATGAGTCATAAAGATTAAAGTTGGTGGCCAAGCGTGGTGACTCACGCCTGTAATTCTCAGCACTTTGGGAGGCCAAGGCGGGCAGATCACCCGAGGTCAGAAGTTTGAGACCAGCCTGGCCAACATGAGAAAACCCCATCTCTACTAAAAATACAAAACTTAGTTGGACATGGTGACAGGCACCTGTAGTCCCAGCTACTCAAGAAGCTGAGGCAGGAGAGTCGCCTGAACCCGGGAGGTGGAGGTTGCAATGAGCCAAGATTGTTCCATTGCCCTCCAGCCTGGGCAACAGATCAAGACTCCAAATCAAAAAAACAAAAAAAAGATTAAAGTTAGTGTTCTAAACAAAACAAATATATTGCTAATTCATTGATTTTACTAAGACCTAGATAAAACTTTTATTCAAGCTCCTAAACTGTATCTATAAAATAACAGAAATACAGGCCAGACATGGCGGCTCATGCCTTTAATCCCAGCACTTTGGGAGGCCAAGACAGGTGGATCATGAGGTCAGGAGTTCATGACCAGCCTGGCCAAGATGATGAAACCCTGTCTCTACTAAAAATACAAAAATTAGCTGGGCGTGGTAGCAGACACCTGTAATCCCAGCTACTCAGGAGGCTAAGGAAGAGAACTGCTTCAACCTGGGAGGCAGAGGCTGCAATGAGCTGAGATCGCACCACTGCACTCCAGCCTGGGCGATAGAGCGAGACTGTCTCAAAGACAAAAAAAAAAACTAAAAAAAATAAAGCAACAGAAATATCAAATTACAAGATACATTTTTATTACTTCCTGTGTTTCAATGCTTGAAATGAGCAGAACATTTCAACAATTGCCCAATTTTTGTCTTGAAAAGATTCTGGGCATTACATACAATTCTCTATAAAATGTATGATTGTTTTCTGAAAATCATACCATGTTCATACAATGCTCTAATGACAAATATGCCATTCCTAGGGAGAAATGGAAGAGCCCAGAGATTTGTAGAATTTACTCTATTTCACAGCAATGATTTGTAAAACATGAGACTCCTGAGTTTTATGTTTTGTTTTGTTTTGTTTTGGAGTGCTTTATTTTTTAAACTTGTATCTTTTTCTTTGTATTGATCTATAAAACTCATTCTACATTATATTTTATTCACATTAATTTTAGTCGTTATTAGATCTGTGAGAAATCTAAGCACAAGATCGATCTCCTCCCTGATCTACCATCTGAATGTTTTTCATGGAGGGCTGTATTACACTAGAGAAGGAGCTTGACGAGTAAGGGGCAAACGTGGTGGTGTCATTGTCCCACTGTCTATTCACTGTGCTCACCTTTCACTGGGTTCACCTTTCACTTGCATGCATTTGCAGACTAAAGCAAAAAATGGTATTTATATTCTCCTTGTTTACCACGAGTTTCCTAAGAGCAAACTGCAGAAGAATTGAGATTCAGTATGAGGAAAATTTTTTGGAAGAAAAATACAAAACTGTCAAAATGATAATGTCATAAAGACAAAACATTAAATGGCTATAAAAAGCAAAAGAAGAAAAATAAGTATACAGCCTTTAAAAACAATACTAAGACTTTCTAAATTATGCATGAGGGAGAAGGAAAATGAGACATATGGCATTTAAAACAATACCAAGATTTTAAAAATATTCTGCATGAAGTCAGAAAGTGTTATTGTTAGTGACAAAAATGGCCAGGGTTCAGTTTATACACAAGGAAGTATTTTTATATACTTTTTCCTCTGTAATAAGGATACCATGTTAAGGGTATTCAGTTACATTGTCATTCATTAACCTGGATTATTCTCTGCAAAGAAATGATCAAAGAACTCAAAGTCCAATTCACCTAGAAATTCAAGCCAGTCTTAGCTTATCTTTCAGAAAGAAAGAAGCCAGTGAAACCTAGACAGAAAAAAAAAGGAATAAATCTGGAGGTAATTGAGTGGTGGTAGATGAAATAAAGGTATTGTTCCATTCCTGAAGTCTGACATCAATCAGACCAGTAATATCGTATTTACTTTTTCTCAAGCATACCTATTTTATTAAATGCTTCTTGTAGTTCTTCAAGCTCCTCCCGAGAAATGGTAGTAGTGCTGTTTTCCATCTTTGAACAGAAAAGACTATCTTCAGGTCTTTGTATCTAGAAAAAGCAATATTATAAAAAAAAAGAACATGAAGCCTTTGGAAATATTTATCTAAGCAATATAAGGTACAGAGGAAGTACATTCTCTAGAAGGAATTATCTATGAGTTCTGGCTGACAAAGAACAAATAGGAATAGGTCTCCTGGTAACACTCCCTCAGCATAGACCAGCCAAACTATAACTGAGACTCAGTAAGGGGAAGAAACACCTGGTTTTCAAACCTTGTGCTTTTACACAGATATTTCTCAAAAGCCAAATTAATTAATATTAATTTCTATTTGCATTTTACCCCACAAATTTAGGAAAATAAGCATTGCATTTCAAGTTTGAGAAAAGTATAGAATTTATAAATATACAACATAAGGTCAGAAAGTAAAAAATTTTTAAGCCACGAATAATGCCCACAAAAAAGGTAAAGTTAGAGTCTGCTTATCTTAGAATGGATCTGTGGTTTTAACATTCAGCTTTACAATACCCAACCATTGCCACACCTCGCACTACCCTGTGTAAGGTCTCTGAGGTCTGTGGGGTCCTTCTTTTTTGTGGGACGATTGTTGATCATGGCTCACTGCAGTCCCAAACTCCTAGGCTTAAGTGATCCTCCCACCTCAGCCTCCTGAATAGCTAGGACTATAGGTGTGTGCACTGTACCCAGCTAATTTTTTAAGTTTTTTGTAGAGACAAGATCTCACTATGTTGTACAGGCTGGACTTGAACTCCTAGCCTCAAGTAGTCCTCTTGCCTTGGTTGAGTGGGACCCTTCTAATTCTGAGTAGGTAAGACAAACTAAAAAGGAAAAAATGATGTAAAACTGGGCTATAAGAAAAATCACAAGCTGGTGTGTGTTCATTGCAGAAAATAATTGATAACAAATATCCCAAACAGAAAATTAATATTACTCATAATCCTACTATCCAGAAACAGCGACAAATGTCTTTTCCTCGTCTTTATCCTTCTGACCTACTTTCAAAGCACATGTGTACCTTTTCTTGGGGCAAGAACAATGTGACCATACTATATTATTTTGTACTAACACATTGTCACTATGTTTTCATGCTGTTCATCAACATAATGCTTAATGGCTACATATTACTATATCATAACTTATTTGGTAAGTCCCCTCTTTCAGAGTATTTGCACTGCTTCTAATTTTTCATTACAAATAATGCTTCAATGAACATCCTTGCAGATAAATCTTTGTTCTTCTTCATGTTTCTTCTGTGTGATAAATATCTAAAAGTAGAATTACATTTTTAAGACTTCTGATATCTAGCAATGCAGCTCTTATTTATTTTTTTAAGTGAAAGCAAGTTTATTAAGAAAGTAAAGGAATAAAAGAATGGCTACTCCATAGAGCAGCCGCAACTCTTATTTTTAAAATACCTTAGTGGCTTGTCTATTCAGTGTAAAGCTAAAGATGAATACAAATCATATTGTATTCCTCATATACACCTAGTTCTATCAGACAGTTAATATGTGCCTCAGAAAATAAGTGAAAGCAAGTGCTTTATAAAAGAAGCTAAGTGGAAAATCCTTTTTTTATATACTTTTATATACTTGTATTTATATAGAAGGTTCAATATCATCCCTAATTTTTTAGTGAAGCACACCAATTTTCAAAATAATTTATTTGCTGAAAATTATCATTGATCATTTAAAAATTATATTAAACTGTGTGAAGCCCTCTAAGGGTATGGTTCATTTGTGATCTGTACACAAATTTATTCAGGAATTTTGATGTTCTTTCAAAATCACAGATTTCTATCTCTTACAATTTTTCTGGAGCCTCGTTCTAATTAAATGTGCAATTAAATCTTTTGGTCTTGTTTTAAATACAGTATTGTCTGCTATTTAATTCTACACTTAAAAAAAAAGTCTAAAGAGCTCAAGTAAGTAGAAAAAGGAGTAAATGGAAGTCATCTTACTTCCCAGATGCAGTTTCTTACATGTTAGCATTAAATACTCATTTCATTGAATTCTCACCATTAGAAGGCTTTACTATATTTAAAACTATTTACAGGCATACTTATTTTGTGTTTAAAGGATTAAATCTTTTTTTTAGGACTAGTTAAGCATAATTCCCTGGGTCTGCAAAATGCTACTTGTGCCGTGGCTGGCTTTGAATCTCTGAGGTTTCAGTCTTCCAGTATATCCTTTCCTGTATTCAAAATGCTTTCTATTCCTTACCTCAAGTTTTAAAAATAGTGGCCCAATTTTAGCATTTGCACTCCACAGAAAGGCTGCAAATTAACAGTATCTGTGTTGACCTTGCATTTGAAACTATGAAAATAAACCTGGGGTTATAGTCTGCTCATGGCTATTCAAATTTACATCACTTGTTAATTACATAAAATATTTTAGTCTCCTATAATCAGGCAAAAGCAACATGTATATTTATCAAAAAAGCAATTTACCCATACAACATTGTTTCCTATCTTTAAAGCTTTGTTTTTATAGCTAATAAGCGTAAAGATGTTGCTTTGAATCCTTTGGCATTAAAATGAAACAAATAGAAAAATATAAAAGGGTCTTCAAGATACACAGTCAGCTCCTAACTTACAATGATTTGACTTAGAATTTTTCAACTTCACAATGGTGCAGAAAGTTATACACAATCAGCAGAGAGCGGTATGATACTCTCACCATGCTGGGCAGAGGTGGTGAGCCACAGTCAGCCACAAGATCACAAGTGTGAACAACCATTACTCACATTTACCATGTTGTCAAGGTTTTGCCCAACTTTAGGCTACTGTAAGCATTCCAGGCACGTTTAAGGTAGGCAAGGCTAAGCTATGAGGTTCAGTAGATTAGGTGCACAAAATGCATTTTTTACTTACGATGGGTTTATTGGAATGGGACTCCTCTGTAAGTTAAGGAGCATCTGTACTCTTAAAAGAACAAAGCAAGATGTAGAAAAGCAAGTGTGGCAGGGGAAGGAGACTGATGATATCAGTTGTATGTTTATAAAACATTTTCTGGAAGGGTGCAAAAAAATGGTAACAGTTGTGATTTTCACGTTGTTAGTCTCGTGGCAATTTAGGGTTGTTTCTACTGCCTTTTTTCCTGAAACTGTTTTAGGAAGGGTTTTAGATTCTGCCAATCATAAAGAACTGCTCTAACTTTGGTAAACTTTGAAAAGCCTCAAGGAAGAAATTTGAGGGAGGATGAAAGATCAAATCCAATTTTATCTAAATTGAAAAAAAGTCTCTTTTAGAATGTGCTTAACTTTCCAAATATATATTTGGTTGTGTCACGGTACACTTGAGGATCAGGCGAGGAAAAAATAGGCTTTAATTGGTCAAAGAAGGTTCCACTTAGAATGATTTGTGCTTAAAGAAAAGTGGAAGAGGAACTGATCCTCTAGGAGAATTGGAGGCAGAGTGGGAAGAGGCTTACGCTTCATTATACGCTTTTTGTATGCAGTTTTTTAGACTATCAGCCTACCAAAACAAATAACTGAAAAACAAAGGCAATTTTGGTAAAAGATTTTTTTTTAATGAAACAAATACTGCTGAAGGTACACATTACTAGATACTGATAATGACAAAATTATATATACAGTACCTATATGTGACCATTTTAAATAAGAGCACCTATATATCTTTACAAAGCAAAATCTATGATTAAAAGATTGAAATAATTTATAGCTTTCCACAGAGGTACCTTTTCATTTCCCAGCTATTCTATTTTTCCACCTTCCACAGTGGCCCTGTCATTTGAAATTCAGACTTCTCAAGCTAGCCCCTGACTTAGGTCAGCCAGCTTTTCCCCTATCCATCCTCCAAAATTACCTTTTTCCCTTATTCTTCCTCACCTAAAAATATAAAATATAATGGCAAATTTTTATTGAGGGCTTTCAGTGGGTCAGGAACTGTGCTAACCTCCTCACATACAGGACCTTACTACGAATTCATCTGTTCTACTGATGATACCAATATCATCCCTTAAAAATGTATATTTGAGGCCTACAGAGATTAGGTGACCTGCCCAAGGAAGGTAGACAAAATAAGAGATTCAAAAGCAAATCTTTTTCTAGTGCCCAAGTTCTCAAGTTCTACATGTAGTTCAATTAGCACTCCTATTCTCTCAAGGCAAGCATCATTAGTTTTAAAGAAAGGAATGATGACTACTTAACACTAAAGTGCGAATAACCAGTAAACCAAGCCCTTAAAGTGTTAATTCTTCCAACTATATTTACATTACTATTTAATCAATATTTATACATCAGTAAGTTAAATGAATCACATCTGTTTCTCAAAAATATACCAAATGCAAAAAGCAAACTGCTGAAGTATACATACAGCGTACTATTTGTTGTAAATTATAAAAACACAAAATATTATATATGTTGCTTATGATGCCATACATATGTAGTAAAACTAAACACACACATGAGAATAACACAACAAATTCAGAATAGTGGTTTTTTTTTTTTTTTTGGAGACGAAACCTCACTTTGTCACCCAGGCTGGAGTGCAATGGCATAATCTTGGCTCACTACAGCCTCTGCCTCCCAAGTTCAAGCGATTCTCCTGCCTCAGTCTCCTGAGTAGCTGGGATTACAGGCGCCCACCACCATATCTGGCTAATTTTTATTTATTTTTAGTAGACACAGGGTTTCACCATGTTGGCCAGGCTGGTCTCGAACTCATGACCTCAAGTGATCTGCCAGCCTCAGCCTCCCAAAGTGCTGGGATTACAGACATAAGCCAATGTGCCCAGCCTGTTACATCATTTTTAAAGAGATAGTTGAAGCAATTATGGCAAAATGTTACTATCTGCTCAATCTAGGAAGTGAGTATGTGGACATAGGTTATACTGATTCTGTACTTTAGTCTTTTGCTTTAAATAATTCATATTATAAAAAATTATTCTTAAAGAGAAAAAAGGATGCTTCTTAATACAAAGCCACAAGCCACTAATAAAGGAAAATCAGGCCATAAAAATAATAAAAACTAAAGATGACCAAGAATATGTTTTTGAACAGGGGAAATTGTACCAAGGCTTTGGGAAACTTCTTTTAAGTACTTCAATCTTGAACAATTAAAATAATCAATATTATTGTGGCAGAATAATTTATTGAAATGTTAAATCGTGTTTATTCTTTTTCCTCCTCAATTAAAGCAGTAACACTTTCTTGTCTGAGGGACTCTGGTGGCACAGAAGGCAAAACCAGTCTAGAATCTCTCAGCCTTTAGGAAGAAGCATGAACCTCCTAGAGGGCTTACTTAGGTTGGCTATCCTGGCAATGGGGTCATGGGGAAGAGGCCACCTCTGAGAAACCGCTAGATAAGGAAGGCAGAGAGAGGGAAAGATTGACCCCACAGGGAGGAAGGGAAATCTGTGGTTGCTGCTTGCTGCCCTAGGGGTGGCAGGCGCAGCAGAACCTCACCAGAAAGAATCTGCAGACTAAGGCAAGGGGTGTTTCCCAGGTAGCCACTGAAGATTGATGATGGGGAATAGAAGCGCTTCCTCTCAGCCTTTTGCTCTATATTAGACCCCAGGACAACAGAGGCTGAGGGGCAGATCCCAGCTGCATGAGAAAGACTTGGCAGTATTTGGGCAGAATGAAAGAATATCAAGAAATGTGATATTTCTTTATCTGACTTTTATGTAAAAAGCCTTGATAGTGTTTCTCTGGAGAACTGACTTGGATCAGAGGTTCCAGAATATTTCAGTATCTGGGGAGTAGAAGTTCTACTGGTAACCCATGTCCTCCTCTGCTTTGCAAATTGTTCTCTCTCACCATAGCCCTTCCCTTTTCCTATGTTACTTCCTATTTTCAGTCCTCCATTACAAGTTTAAAGATCACAAGGTCACTGAAACACATCACTATGTGGAAAAAAAAAACAGCTAAGAAATAGTTGAAGAATCTTCCTTCTAGTGTAAAGGAAAACCTGGAAAATATTTTCATCTGTACGTCTAGTAATCTCTTTATTCAACCACATTTCACAACAGGGAGCTGTATCATTCATTTTGGACAAAGTAAGCATTCATATTCCAAATCAACCTGTCTACTTTTTATCAGATTTTCTTTAGTTAATTGGTATGCCTACTGACTCTTGAATATTTTTAAGTGGCTGGGTGCAGTGGCTCACACTTGTAATCCCAGCACTTTGGGAGGCAGGTGGATCACGAGGTCAAGAGATCGAGACCATACTGGCCAACATGGGGAAACCCCATCTCTACTAAAAATACAAAAATTAGCTGGGCGTGGTGGCATGCACCTGTAGTCCCAGCTACTTGGGAGGCTGAGGCAGAAGGATCACTTGAACCCAGGAGGTGGAGGTTGCAGTGAGCCGAGACTGCACCACTGCGCCCCAGCCTGGTGACAGAGCAAGATTCTAATTAAAAAAAAAAAAAAAAAATATATATATATATATATATATATATATATATACATATAACTTTTAAAAAGTTAGCCAGGTAGACACCGATAGTCCCAGTTTCTTGAGAGGCTGAGGCGGGAGGATCACTTGAGCCCAGGAGTTTGAGGCTGTAGTCAGCTATGATCGTGCCATTGCACTCTACCCTGGGCAACAGAGCAAGACACTGTCTCAAAAAGATAATTTTTTTGTAAACTTTTTCCTAATCATTTTAGAAAGGAGTTAATGAATAGTCTTCATTCTTCCCTAGGTGAAGCTTTTAAGTTCTGATCCTCTTGTGCAAACACTAGATATATAAACAAAGAAATCTTCTAGCGAAGCAGAGAACAGAGAAGACTTACTAACATCCCCTCCCTCCTGCCTCACTACACGGGCCACCACCATGGTCATCTCCATGAGCAGCCATGGTCATTATATTCCTGTGCATTTGCAGTTTGGGACTGGCCTTCAGTGGCAGTTAGACTTACCACCAAGACTTTTCTACTATTTACTTAAAAGCTCCAATATGTAGCCCCTAGTAAGGGAGTTTAAATTCATTCATTCATGTATACAACAATTACATCCTATTTGGCTGGGCTAAATGAAGATATAAAGATGAGTAAGAATAAGTTTCTCTGAAAACTGTACTCAATATAGTGCTTATCAGGTTCAACTGTAAATGCCTGAAAAGTTTAATTAAAACTGATTTTTTATAAATAGTATAATCTTACGATTATTGCTCTTTGATGAACAAATTAGAATCATCTTCTAATTCACTTTCTGTTTAAATCTGGATATAAAGGGGTCTCTTATTATACTATACACCACTTATTATAGCAGTTATTCAGCATATATCATATATGGCTTTGGATTAGAAGTTTCTGAACTAGGGCCAGCTGTGCTGGCTCACACGTGTGATCCCAGCATTTTGGGAGGTTGAGGTGGGCAGATCACTGAAGCTTAGGAGATGGAAACCAGCTTGGGCAACATGGCAAAACCCCATCTCTACTAAAAAAAAAAATATAAAAACTAGCCGGGCATGGTGGCTTGCACCTGTAGTCCCAGACACCCTGGTGGCTGAGGTGAGAGCATCGCTTGAGCATAGGAGGTGTAGGTTGCAGTGGGCCGAGATAATGCGACTGCACTCCAGCCTCGGCAACAGAGCCAGACCATCTCAAAAAAAAAAAATTCTGAACTAATTGTAACCAAAGCAATTGTATCATATGGAGTGGTGATGTGAAAAGAAGGCTAAAAGGGGTGGGTGAGAAAATGCATATGTGCACATACACTCACATGCATGAGTTTAAGAGAAAACATGAATAAGGAAAACACAAAGACCAAAGACTTGAAGAAAACAGAAACATGTTCTTGGAAAAGCATTTGGTATGAGGAGGATTCACACTGCAGCAAAATTATCCCTTTTTTCATTAAAGCTCAGTACAAGTCAGGGGCAGCAGTTACCAGAATATCAATGTAAAAACATGCAGTGAGTCAGCAAATATTTGGTGAAGAAAAATATGGATGTGGACCCAAAAAAAGGCTATACACAAGGACTTAGAAGAAATAACTTTCCCAAGGAAAGACAACAAATTGAAACCAAAGCTGCTGGTACCACAGCTCTGACTTCACTTTTTAATACATGGGATTTGGTCACTCAAGCACAGAGGCTCAAATGTTATTTGACTTGTGCAACTGAATGAATGAGCGTGCAGAGTTAGATTTGCTTATTGAATGGTTAAATCAGCATGCCAGAAACAACAACGACAACAACAACATAGTTTCTTCTCACAAGGCCCTCATCCCGGAGTTCTCTCCATTATCCATGGTTAACACTAAACAGGCACTATTCAGTTTTGAAACGCAAACACTTCAAATGGTCAGTGAGGAAGTACATATGGAAGGGATGCTCTAGGCAAAGAGGGACAATGTGAAACATGTGCCTCACTTCAGTCCCCCGGCCTCCTACCCTGTGCCCTCGGCTCCACTCAGACAGATGCGCTAATGGATTTTCCATGCCTTCGAGGACAAGGGTACTGCTCCCTCACTGCAGCCTGTCCAAGGGGCATGAAAATCCTTGCCTCTTTGTTAATAGAGCCAAGGTTAGCAAGTTTTCTTAGCTGAAAAATAGGAAACTAGATTAAAAGTACACATAAAAGGTGCAAAGTAGGATTTACTAACCATCACACAATAAAAGGTATCCATAGGAGACTGACTGGAACTATTTGTAGGGGTGAAAGAAAGGGAATGACTTAGTCCCCAGTTCTTTCCTGAAGCCTCGAGTCCTCTCTAAATCCAACATTGGGTGAATATAGATAACTTGTAAGCAGAGGAAATTAGAATCTACAAAGTGGGAATCATCAGTTCTTCTAAGGACCTGCTGAACAATGATGCCCCATGGCCCCAAGCTCAGCAACACTTCCAATCTACAGCCATGAACATTCTTCCTGGTTCCTGAAGTCCTGGATGAAGAAAGAGGCCCCTCACTATTTGACTCCCCAACCTACCCCTTCCCTAATGTGTCCATAATGCCTGTCCCCTGGAAATCCTATCCTGATCTCTAAGCCTACAAGGGCCAGGCAGGGAAAGTCACAAATGTGATTCAGGCCTGGTAGGGGATGGAAAGGGCTCTGAAAGGAGGCAGCCACTGCTGAGCTCCAGTGGACTGTTGCCAAGAGGAATTGGGCCCAGGGTTGCTAGATCTTCTGATTTTTTAAGGGAAGTCAGAGGTCCATATTTTTATGTGAAATATGATTTTTAAACTTCGGCAAATAATCTGAATTATAATAAAGCACTGTGTGCCAGATGAGTCCTGCAGCCTATTAAGTTTGGTTCCTCACCTTCTTGATTCTGTTCATTCACTGGCCTCCCATGGGGCCTTGATGGAAATGCTGTGTGTTTCTTTAGAAATACTCTCATCAGCTGGGGACAGTGGCATGTGCCTGTAGTCCCAGCTACTCAAAAGGCTAAGGTGAGAGCATTGCTTGAAGCCAGGAGTTTGAATCCAGCCTGGGCAAGACAGTGAGACCCTGTCTCCATGTCTCTCTCTCTCTTTCTTTTTTTTTTTAATGAGTTTTTTTAAAAAAACAGAGTTTCGTTCTTGTCCAGGCTGTAGTGCAAAGGTGTGATCTTGGCTCACTGCAACCTCTGCCTCCTGGGTTCAAGCGATTCTGCTGCCTCAGTCTCCAAAGAAGCTGAGATTACAGGTGCCCATCACCATGCTCAGCTAATTTTTGTATATATATATTTTTTTAGTAGAGATAGGGTTTCACCATGTTGGCCAGGTTGGTCTCGATCTCCTGACCTCAGGTGATACACCCTCCTTGACCTCCCAAAGTGCTGGGATTACATGTGTGAGCCATTCTGCCTGGCCCTGTCTCCATCTCTTAAAAGAAAAGAGAAAAGAAAAAGAAACATTCCCATCAAATTAGTTCACTGAGGGCCAGAAGAAAACATTTTGTCTCATAATTTGTCAAAACCCAACCTCAGTTTTACACCACTCATCATATCCCTGAAACCAATAAGGGGCATTTCCAACTGTCACCTCCTCTGAAAGATAAGGGGCCAGCAGGTCACAAGCCTATTAACCACAGAGTCTTTCCCCACTCAGGCAACTGGGCCTGTCCAGCATCCCAGGATCTTCTTCTTCTCATTTAGTATTTACATCCCTACTCTCCCCTACTCCTACTCCCACTTTAGGCCTTCTCTGGCTCTCTGGGAAAATTCAACACATGAGTATTACCCAAGACCCCATCATTATAATGTTACAGTATTAACACTTCAAGAATAATTTCCTCAACATGTTTTGTTTTCTCCTTCAGCAACTATTTCCCTTCTTCTGGCAACAGTCCTAACTTTAGTTCTGATGCTCTACCTGTAATGATAAATCTACGCCATTTTTGGATAAGGCTCCAGGTCCAAGCCATGCAGCACATTTTGCTTTAAGAACAGGCATAAAACTGAGCCAGACCCAACAAGACATAACAAGGTTTTTGTAAAGTATTCTATAATGAGAGTCCACATGATCCCCTGAACCACAGAGGAAGTAGAAGTCAGAGGAGCTGCAGCCATCATGCCTCTAACAAAGAGAAAACACAAGGCTAAGAAGAAGCCAAAACCATACAAAAATTAGCTGGGGGTGAGGGCAGGCACCTGTAGTCACAGCTACTTGGGAGGCTGAGGCACAAGAATTGCTTGAACCTGGGAGGAGGAGGTTGCAGTGAGCAGAGATCATGCCAATGCACTCCAGCCTGGGTGACAGAGCGAGACTTGGTCTCAAAAAAAAAAACAGCAGCAGCCACAGCCAAAACCAACATTGCAGAAGACAAACAGCAAAGACAAGACATATTCTTGGCAGGTTTGTCTGAGTCCTGATTTCCACTGTTTTTGTTGTTGTTGTTGGTTACTCGAAACAATTTATTAAAAGCCATTTAAACTGGGTTTCTATTGCTTTCAGCAACAAGTGTCTAAATGAATATACAGAAAGCAAAAACAGACATAATCTACATGAACAAAATGGGAGGGAAGTCACTTCCTCAAAGGATGGAGAATATTTGGGCATTCTGAATTGGGAAAGAAAATTAACCATAATTATATTTTCCAAATAAGTTTCCATCTAGATAAAAGGCATGACTTTGGTCATGATTTGTATTTTACCACCACCTCACCTAATCCCAGAAATTCAGTGCATCAGTGAACCACAGAAGTCAGTTTATAGTTGCTCCCACATTGATCAGCAGTATTAAAGATTATATTCATAGCCTAAAGGTCTCTAGACCTTTGACTTCTTTGTACTTTTTCTTCCCTTTCCCTTCATCCAGAAAAATTCTTCCTATTGACTTTTTTTTTTTTTTTTTTAAGACAGAATCTCACTCTGTTGCCCAGGCTGGAGTTTAGTGGCGCAATCTCGGCTCACTGCAACCTCCTGGGTTCAAGCGATTCTCCTGCCTCAGCCTCCCTAGTAACTGGGATTACAGGCACAAGCCACCATGCCTGGCTAATTTTTTGAATTTTTAGTAGAGACGGGGTTTTACCATGTCAGTCAGGCTGATCTCGAACTCCTGACCTTGTGATCTGCCTGCCTCAGCCTCCCAAAGTGCTGGGATTACAGGTGTGAGCCATCATACCTGGCCTTTTTTTTTTCTCTTAACATAGGGTCTCACTCTGTTGCACAAACTGGAGTGCAGTGTCATGATCATAGTTCACCGCAGCCTCAAACTCCAGGGCTCAGGTGATCCATCTCAGCCTCCCAAGCAGCTGACACTACAGGCATGCACCACCAAGCCCGCTATTAACTTTTAATTCACCTTCAGCTAAAGATGACAAAGTGAGTAGTAATATATTATGAGAAATGGGCAGGTCTTTCTGGCATGAGGCAGAGCACGGCAATTTAGCTGCAATGACATGCAAAGTCAATAAATCATTAAAATCAGGAAACTTCTACGGTATTGCATGTAGACAGAAAAAAGCAATTTACTTAGTATCTGAGAGTAAAAAATATGTATGTCCAAGATGTTAGCAGATTTAGCCAACATCCTACCAAAAATGGGTACACTGAGCAGGAAGTCTCTTGAAGTTAGCTAGATTTCCAAAGTGGTGCCTGACCCAGATCTCAGTAAGACTCACACTATCATTTGCTGTGTGGCATGATAAAGTGCTTTCAAAGCACAAAGAGAACAAGAAAGATGCATGGCAGACAGGAATTCAGGAGTGAATGAAGCTGAAAAAAATCAAAACTCTCCATTCATTTTCATACAGGCATTTTTATACATAGTCAGATATCTAACATAGTTACAGCTTCTCAAAAGAATGGGCCTAAAATAAACCTTATGTAGGAACATTAGAAATGAGAGCTTCTTTATCAAATCTATTTGTTGCTTGTATTATCGTTTTGAAGTTCCAGTTGACAATAATGATGTTACTATACTGCTGCTCATAATCACACAAGCTGCCTAATTCTCTATTTCCAAATCCTGGAGGAGGAAAATATTCCAAAAGCTGATGCCTCCCACAACTGAATTTTCTGTCGTCTTTTTTAGTTTGCTCCATTAAACTATACTTCAAACAATTTCCTTTATGAGATCACAGCTTCAACAATTTTAGTTAAATCTTTACCTATAGACTCCAGCCCTTTCCTGTAACAATCCTGATTTCCCACTGCATCCTGAAAAAGGCCTCTTTCTCCTGAGGTCTCTTCCATATTGTTCTACAACTTTCCTTTATGCTATTTCCTGTCTCTAGAAACTGTATTCTCCCACAGTCAAATCTTTACCCCTCACTCAGAGCAAAGCTCAACTTCCACCATGAATTGTTTTCTTTATTGCCCTCATTTCATTTCAGCACAGATTTATTGAGAACATCTAAGGTGCTAGGTATTGTGCCAAGTGTTGGAGGCAATCAAATGGTGACTCACACACAGACCTGACTATCAAAGAGTTTACAATTTAGTAAGGGAGTCAATGAACCGAAGATGACAGCAATGGCAAACACGTGACTCCCTTACCCACTGGAGACATCCCTCACCAATTGCAGGTCTTTCTCACTGAGCCTTGAGTGGTTCAGGATCCCTTTTCCAACACAGTCCTCCACACAGCCCCTACTAGAGAGTCAGCTCTCAAAATGAACTAGAACCATTGTACAGGCTAGAATGAAATAAGCGGGAAAGAAAGAATCATCTGACTAGAAGATTCGGAGAAGGCTTTCTAGAGGAGGTACCAATTGGCTAGACCATGAAAAATGAACAGGCAGACAGAAAAAGATGCAAACTCCAGCTAAGGAGAAAAACTTTACTGGTCTCTCCACAGACCACTCATAATATGACAAATGGAGTTCTTGATTATTTATATTGTATTATAGCATCTTATCACCTTGTAATTTTTAAGTATAGAAGAACTATAAGATACATCATTATCCTTAAGAAACTCCTAAGGTGATAAGATGATGCAATAAATATAGATTTTAGTTAACAACATCACTTTTAATTTCTCAGTGCAATCATGGTGAGGATTCTATTCAAAAAGTGTCACTTCTTTGAAAGCCTTTAATATTCTGTTAGTCGTTTTGCCTATTGGTCATTTGCATCTCTGGCACATGAAAAATCACCACTCCCATCTCCAAACACTCCTACATTTACAGCAGGCCAATATTGGCCAGCTTAGGACTCTTTTTTCCACCCAGATCGGTCAAAAATGCATTTCTTCTGATGTACCTCAGAAAAGAAGGGATATTCTCACTCTCTCCAAGCCATGCTTTCTAAGAAGGAATTTTCCGTGACTTCCAGGACTGTAAGCTTCATCTGTGTCCCCTTACCTACTGACAATGGAAATATTTAATCTCCCATTGCTTGCTATTTGTGCCAGTTAAGGTATTTTCACTATAAGCAACAAACAAACAAACCTGATTCTGGTAACGTTTGTCAAAAAAGGAATGCACTAGATTTGGGACATTGGCTCAAAGAATCAAGAGAGGACTGAACAAATAGACTCCCAAAGAACAGGTGCCAGACAGCTCCATGGAGCTTCACAGTAAGAACTATGATGTGCTGCTTTACAGCACTGTCTTCAGATGCCTCTACTGCTATCTGAGGGTGCCAGTCTAGTTCCCAGGATGTTGAGTGTGATTGGCAGAGCTTCAGCCACACGTCCATGCCTGTGTAAAAGGATATCAGGAAGACAAGACCTAAAGCTATAGAAAAACCTTTTCCTAGACTCATTTGCCTTCTGTAGTCTCTTTATTTGCATGAAGCAAAGATGAAGTTTTAAATCTGAATCCTAAGCAAATGCAAGCATGCAAGCCTAAGAATCTTTTCCTGACCTGAACTCATTGCATCCAATCAAAAACATATGAAGGTTATATAAACATGGCTCATAAAATCTCCCCCTAGCTCCCTACCCATAAAAACACAAAACACAGCATTCATACCTCATACACAGTGGCAGTCCAAACACAGCAAGTGAGATTTCCCTTACTCCTTTAATAAAATGCATTCATGGGTGTTCACTATAGGCCAAGCACTGTTCTAAGTACTACATATATTGACTCATTGAATACTCACAGCAACTCTATGAGGTTGATATTATCATAGTTCACACTTTACAATTAAAGAAATTGAGACCAAAAAGCTTCACATAAGTGGCAGAGCTGGGATTTGAACCCAAGGAGTCTGCCAAGTCCAGATCCTTAATTACATATTGCCTTTATATTGGTGGTCTCCATCAAGCCCCTTCCATGCCTACATCTTATGCTATACACCCTAGGGCCTTCTTCTATTAGAAGCTGCCCTAGAACCTGACTTGTCAGTACAGAACTGCCAGGGTGAAGTGTGGCCAGAGTGTGACCTGTCTCATGAAACTCAGGGAATGGATTAAAAGATTTAAATGAACTTTGTAAAAATGACACAAATTTTTTTACATCACGTTCTTTTTTTCTGAAAAAGTACCTTGTTCCTATTTTATATGTATTATTTAGTAACAGGAAATTATACATTAGAGAGACAATGCTCACATTGTAACTGCTTATAATGCCAAATATCTCATTCAGAATGAATGCCTCAAGACCAACACTAAAGAACTGTCAGAGAACAGGAAGCTGTGAGTCACTTCCAAGTGCTCCGGAATAACCCAGGTATTACCTCCTGGTTTGTAATCCTCTTTCCTCCAGTTCTGGCTGAGAATTTTAGTGTAAATGATTCACAGCAACACAAGAGAGATTCTAGTACAACTTGCGTCCAAGTAAGCAGAAGAGTCCTACTCAGCATGCTTGCAAGTCAGGGTTTAAACTTTAACCTCCAAAACACACATTGGTTAAAACTTGAAGTTTTTCACTCTTTACAGAGATTTCAAACAGTGCTTTTCTGAGTTGCAAGTCTGAGGTACTGTATTTTGCAACCGACACAATCCAACTCTGGCCCTCTCTATTAAAAGACAAAAGAATGAATTGTCTTATACATGTATGTTTTTTCAAGGATTCATAGAAATATTTCCTAAAATCCTAAGTTTCAATAGGTTATGGATTTGAAAAGGTACTAAAAAATATCAATCACAAAGAATGCCGTAACAATTTTTTTTAAAAAACAAAGAATTAATAACTATCAAACTATTAACACAAATTTCTTTTTTGAGATGGAGTCTCTGTCGCCAAGGCTGGAGTATAGTGGCGTGATCTTGGCTCACTGTAACCTCCACCTCCTCGGTTCAAGTGATTCTCCTGCCTCAGCCTCCTGAGTAGCTGGGATTACAGGCGCACACCAACATGCCCAGCTAATTTTTTGTATTTTTAGTAGAGATGGGGTTTCAACGTGTTAGCCAGGATGGTCTCAATCTCCTGACCTCATGATTCACCCGCCTTGGCCTCCCAAAGTGCTTGGATTACAGGCATGAGACATCAAGCACAGCCCTATTAACACAATTTACTTAAAGAATACAACTAATTAACAAATCTATGTTTTATAACTCTTTTAATAGTCTACATGCCACCACTGAAGGATTCTACCAAACGGGTTAGAGTTTGGAAGGATTCTACCAAATAGGTTAGAGTTTTTCCCTACTTGCAAAAGATGGATGCCCCGTAGGGAAACCAGATATTTGCCAGAGAACTATGAAGTAATTATACCTTTTGCTTTTGGAGGAGGAAAGTAGTACCCACTACCAACTCCGGAAATTGTCTCTCACCAGAGTCTTGGTGTTAGAAAAACTGATAACTGTACTTCATCAAGCATTTTATACTTTCCAAAGCAGTTCCACATCCATTACCTCATTATTAGACAAAGTTACCCCCATAAATGAATCACGACACACAAGTTTAATGATTTATAACAGTTATAAAGTCCCATCCACACTCCTCACTCCACAATTAAGAAAAGCAGCATTTAGATTGAGGGGTAAAATGATATGCTTCATGTTTCAGAACAAGTCATTGACAATGCTAAGTAAGAGTATGCACATCAAAAGAGGACTTTAAGTAAAAAAAACTACTGAAGAAGTCAGGCACCATGGCTCGTGCCTGTAATCCCAGCACTTTGGGAGGTTAAGGCAGGAGGATCACTTGAGCCCAGGACTTTGAGACGAGCCTGGGTGACACAGAAAGATCCCATCTCTAGGAAAAATAAAAATAAATTAGCTAGGCATGGTGATACATACCTCAGGTCTCAGTTACTCAGGAGGCTGAGGTAGGAGGATCCTTTGAGCATGGGAAGTCAAGGCTGCAGTGAACCATTATCACGTCACTGCACTCCAGCTTGGGCAACAGAATGAGACCCTGTCTCAAAAAAAAAACCTACCGAAGAAAACCAATATCATTTTATATGCCTAAAAGGTTCAAGGCAAAATTAAGACATAATAGGCATTAATGTTTATATGCCATGGGTTGTATAGCTTTAGAAATAAAAGAAGAGGTCAGGTGTGGTGGCTCACGCCTGTAATCCCAACACTTTGGGAGACCAAGGTGGGTGGATCACCTGAGGTCAGGAATTGAGACCAGCCTGGCCAACATGGTGAAATCCTGTCTCTATTACAAATACAAAATTATCCAGGTGTAGTGGTGCTCGCCTGTAATCCTAGCTACTTGGGAGGCTGAGACAGGTGAATCACTTAAACCCGGGAGGTGGAGGTTGCAGTGAGTCAAGATCGCACCATTGCATTCCAGCCTGGGCAACAAGAGCAAAACTCTGTCTCAAAAAACAAAACAAAACAAAACAAAACAAAACAAAAGAAAAGAAATGAAGAAATTAATAAGAGCACAACTACTGCAGAAGATCTTAGCTACTGATACTTTAGTCAAGAGCAAATGAGGATAAAGAGAGTTCAACTAATGAAATATAGTCTATAACTCTCAGATTATGTTCCTTATTTTCCTAAACTAAATCAAACTTAGCTCTAAGCATACTCAATATTAGAAGGCCAATGCTAGTTGTTATGTAGATACCTCTCCATTCTTTGATGTATACCAGGACCCCAGAACTTATATAAGAGGTGGATTCCTTTTTTCACTGGTGAGCAGAGCCTTGGTTCAGTACTCTGATGTCCTGCCAGGGCTACTTCAGGAGGTTCATTTCTGCTCGACCTCTCTCCATTCAGTATTTGGCTTTTACCTTGTACCCATCATAGGCCATACCCACAGCTTCAATGCATTCCTATCAAATACAGCCAAACTCACAATGTATTTAATGAGAAATGTCTTACTTAAAAGTTTGTAGAGAAATCAAGAAGAAAAATTTACTTTACACACCACTGGGCAAAACTGCAAAATTTCCTTTAACTGTTCTTTCTCCAAAGCTCTTCTCTGCGAGAGAGCCACCTCCTCTCTGATCACCCTAAAACTCTCTCGCCTGACATAACTCCTGGCCCTTCCTTTCTGGGCACCAGTCTCCCCTTCTCTAAGACCTTATTCCCTCAACCTTCGCCTCAACAGCTTTTCTTGTGTTGAGCAATTTAATTCCTTCCTCGGCTTCTACAATTTGCAACCTCTCTCACCCGTCATTGCCCTTAACAAATAAAACTTCCATCTAAAGATTCAACTTTCTTGGAAGGTCATAGGAAAATAGCAAATAACGAAAGAAGGCCGGGAATAGGCTCATGCCTGTAATTCTAGGTTGGAAATGATGGGGGGGCAAGAGATGGTGGTGGGGTGGGCAGATTGCTTGAGCCCAGGAGTTCAAGACCAGCCTGGGCAACCTTGCAAAACCCCATCTCTACAAAAAAATCCAAAAATTAGCCCAGTGTGGTGGTGCATGCCCGTAGTCCCAGCTACTTGGAGGGGTCAGGTGGGAGGATCACTTGAACTCTAGGAGGTTGAGGCTGCAAAGGTGAAAATATCACAGATCTATTTAAACTATCTTTTTAAATGGCCATTAAACTAAATGAAAATTAAAATAACAATGAAACATTAATACCATTGTCTTGCTCAGAAAATTAACCATACTTTTAAAAGGATAGTAATGGGATAATATGTTCTGGGAAACAGGACCCCATCATATGGGGCACAAACTGACAGACCACACTGGAGGGGTGAAAACTGGAACAAACTTTGTAGCACAAATTAGCAACAAAAGATTCAAAAGCCTCAAATTAACAAGGCTTCCTTCAAAAATGTTGATGAAACAATTCCATTTGTAGGAATTATTCTACAGAAGTATCCCAAAATGAGTGGAGAGATTTTGGTACAAATCTTTACTTCATCATTACTTAAAATAATGTAAAATGAAAACAACCTAAACTTCTAAAAAATAGAGAATTTATTTAATAATATATGGTAAATCTCCTAATAAAAGGAAGATCAGATAGTAATTAAAAATCATGTCCTCGGAGAGAGATCCAAGATGGCCAATTAACAACAGCTCAGGATTGCAGCTCCCAGTGAAAGTGCGGAGAGCGAGTGGACGCCGCACTTTCAGATGAATTTTTGTTGCCCACAGACTGGGAGATTCCCGGCGGAGGAGCCACACCAGTCGCCAGTGCAACTTTTTTGGCCGGCGCGGCTGTTTTGCCGGCGCCCCAGCAAGGCACTTCTCGGTGCAGAGTATACGGGACAGGGTGCCCTTTGAGTCCGGCTCGGCTGGTCCCATCCCCACAAGGAGAACAGCAATTGGAAGCGCTGAGGACTGAGAGTTTCACAGTAAGCATAGCTGAACCGGGAAGGTCCAGCCCTGAGGGGAAGGGGCGTCCACCAAAGGAAAATTAGAAACAGAAAAAACTTCATCACCGGACGGAGAGATCCAAGATGGACGATTAAGAACAGCTCAGGATTGTAGCTCCCAGTGAAAGCACAGAGAGCGAGTGGACACCGCAATTTCAGACGAATTTCTGTGGACCACAAACTGGGAGACTCCCAGCGGAGGAGCCACACGGATCGCCAGCGCGACTCTTTTGGCAGGCGCAGCTGTTTTGCCGGCGTCCTGGCGCAGCGCAGTGCTTCTCAGTGCGGAGTATACGCGACTGGGGGCCCTTTGAGTCCGGCTCGGCTGGTCCCATCCCCACAAGGAGAACAGCAATTGGAAGTGCTGAGGACCAAGAGTTTCACAGTAAGCACAGCTGAACCTGGGAAAGCCAAGCTCAGTGGGAAAGGAGCGTCTGCCAAAGGAAAACTAAGAAACAGAGAAAACTTCATCACCAACAAGCCGGACGTCCACTCAGACCCAATCTGAAAGTCAGCAATTACAAAGACAACAGGTGGATAAATCCACAAAAATGGGAAGAAACCAGTGCAAAAAGGCTGAAAACACCCGAAATCAGAATGCCTCTCTTCCTACAGGGGATCGCAGCTCCTCATCAGCAAGAGAACAAGACCTGACAGAGAATGAGTGCGATGAACTGACAGAATC